>JAVGVS010000730.1:0-66431 GCA_032718565.1 Distichodus sexfasciatus
TGACTCACCTTGCCTGAGTTCCTGGTTTTTAAAGTGCTCCTCCAGTTTGCCCTTCAGAATGCCTCCCAGCTCCTCAAAGTGCTCGTTGTTTAGGCAGCCGTCTCCCATGAGCTCAATGCACTGAGGGCAGGAGAAACACAGATACAAAAAGAATTGTTGAGTTGACCCAGGTTTTTGCTATGCACATCAGAAATGTGTGGAGCAGGGCATATTATATCTTTATGTAGATTTTTGACAATACATTCTTTTAACAAAAGCAATATTTTTAAACAAAAATCTACTTTTTGCATTTTTTTCCCCTTCAAAATAAAAGCAATGCAGTTGAATACTGCGCATAAAGTACACTAGTGTTTAATTTGTTATTTCACACTGTCCTCAGGCGGGCCTGGCAGGAACAGACAAAGGGCAAGGTCTGACCCCAGTTGTGACCCCAGAGAGTGTCGCTGTAATGGAGGTTGCTCTGGACAAGAGAGTGCCACTGATGTAAATATTGCAAAGAGCTCTTCAAACATAACATCGATCCCATTTACCCACGCACCAAGATCACATAGAACAGCAAAGGTTGGCCAAATGATTAGTCACCTAGCAATGTAGGATCAGCACGTGCTCATACAGGGAACACCGAATCTATACAGAACATTGGGTTAGGGCTGCTCGATTATGAAAAAAAACATAATCACGATTAATTTGGTCAATCTTGAAATCACGATTATTTAACACTTTACTTTGTGTTACTATTTAAGACTTTATGCTGCTCTCCTCCTTCCGACCATCTTTACCCGCTCAGACTGTACACCGCCACCAGAACACACACGTGCGTTCAGTCTTCGGAAGGTGCGTTAGTGCGCGTGCGTGTGTCATTCGGAACACAAGACAAAATATGAGTATACTTGCAGAGCGTAATGTGGCAAAATAATTATAATCATAATTGTTTTTTGTCGATTACATTATTTTTGTGATTGTTTGGAGCTGAAATTGAAATTGAAATTAAAATTCGATTAATTGCACAGCCTTACATTGGGTTACTTTAATCCCAACACGCTTCACAACATTTAGTTAGCTAGTATGGCTAACTGATAAGCTAGCATGTTGAAAAATCGGGATATACAGGATTTTTCCTGTTGCAATGCATGTTGGGATTCTGCTAGTAGGCATGCATGATATCAGAATCATATCGGTATCGGATGATTCTTAAAAGCCATCTGCATTGGACGAATGCCCGATATTTTCAGCCAATATTTTACGACGCGTTTATTGTAAGTCAGAAAGGTAGCGCTTGTGCCAGGCATGTCCAAAGTCCGAGGTGGGATTTTATACAGCGCTTTCTGACTTAAAATGTATGGCATTAATTTGTGCCAAAATTCTGCACACAGTGAAACGTTTGCTATTTGACTTGGCTCCAAGTCGCTCCCCACCCTATGTGGTGTACCATGTTAGAAATATCAGAACTACAGCATTCCTCATTTACCGGCAACGGCAGATATCAGGGGTGGGTGCTGGCAAGGACCTCACGACAGGATATGTATCACGATACAATTATATCACGATATTCTACAGTTCACTGAAAATGTAAAAACAGAGATGGAATGCAAGTTACCGTGTACGACCCGGTTGGTCTTAATGAATCACATTACATTAATAATTCAGCCAAAACAACACAATGCAGAACTGAATTTTAACTTTGTCTTTGCAATTTAACACAATGAACTAGTGGAGACCAAAAACGTTAAGATTAAGTGCATAAGATTGAAAAAAGTGCCTACTCAGTTATCTGAGGCTGCATGTGGTGCATGATTCTCCCCGTCGAAAAAATACACTTCTGAAGCTAGAAATCGATATATTGTGAAAGGAAATATCGCGATATACTGATGTATCGATTTTTTTCGCACAGCCCTATCAGGTATACACATGAAAGTCATCGGAGCTCGGCATCGGCCAATAAATCTCATACCGTACATCCCTATCTGCTAGTAGACCGTTCACTTCAAGGCTAATTCCTAAGACTAATTTGCTTTACCTATACAGTAGATTTGTCATTTCACGGCATTTGCATGGGCTCTTTTCCAGAGCAACTTACATTCCCTAATTACCCTAGCACACCTTCCTCAAAAGACCTACTGGTATTAGTGGAGGTAGGATAAAGCTCAGGCCCAACACGTGACCTCTTGGTCCATAATGGGTCGTCCTACCACTAGGCCACAACAACTATTACAACAACAAACTGCAAGAATTTTCAAAGTTGGAAAATTTTCATGGGAATTTACAGGAATAAAGGTTGGGAACATAAAATATAGTTGTTAAAAAATATATTGTAGCCTAATCTTGGCTAAAACAACCAGATTTGATGCAAATGTAGTTGCGTATCTATGTTATTCCTCAATCACAGGCACATGGCACACTACTTACTGCAGGGCTATTGACTTCACACCCCCTACATGCGTCATGCATTCCTCCATCACATGCACAATGATTTCTAGCATTATTTCTAGACACTACTAAAACTACTTTTTTGAGCCCACAGCACAGACACAGACTATTGAAGACACACAGTTGAGCCCAAGGACTACATAAAGACAAGTGTGTTTTGATATTATGGGATAGATAATATTTGATCCATCATGGGTCCAGGCGGCGACTAAAATGATCACTAATGCGACTACATTTTTAATTTTGCAACTAGTTTTTTCCATTCCAGACGCCAATGGCAACCGTCTCTCTCAATCCAAGAAAAATTCAAATAAAAAATGTAAAAGCATGAAACTGCTTTTAAAGATGTGCGGACGCTCTCAGCACATGCGTGTCTTTCCTACTACACTATCATGTGATTAAAGCCAAACCCAAGTGGGGCATTATCTGACTCGCCCACTCCATTTTATGGATTATGGGTAATGTAGTTCTCTCCCAGAAAGGCCAAAACCAGCTCATTTTAAAACGAAACGTTTATTTTTATGCTGGTATACGACTGTTTCTTTAAATTATCCAAGAATTCCCATTGAAAGTTTCCAATATGGAATATTTTCCAAAATTCCTGAACTAAAGTTCTCATGGAAAGTTTCTAGAAAATTTCCCCAAAAATTTCCACCTCTTTGCAACCCTAATCAGCACAGACACTTATCCCTACAGCAATTTGGGGCTTGGTCATGCTCAGGTGGCCTTAGGCTCACCTAGGAGTTTAACCCTCCAATTTAATTACGGCTGCTCAATATGGGAATTATTTGTCGATTCCGATATCCAACTCTTTCATGCTTATATCTGCCAATGGCAATAAATGCGAAGTCCACAGTCTACCACGACCACAGGCAGAGCTGAGCGTGTAAAGACAAGATATTTTGCTTGCCAAAGTTTCCCTATAGTTGCCATACGTCTGACTTTTCTAATACAGTGCCAAATCAAGCGAGCATGAAAGCAGAATCAAGCGAGAGCAGAGCATTTCGAACGTAGTGCACAACATTTTGAGAAAAAAGTTACTTCCCATCTTATGTGGTGCACCACGTCAAATAGGGCGCCTGTGACGCTTCATGTGCACTACCTAGTGCATAGAGAGCTGTTAAGCTACAACCCCGACTATTTCCAGAGATGCATACGAACACATAGAAAAGTATTAGAAGGGCGCTTTACCTACCATACTATTAAGTGTGGCACTACGCGGCTCGGGACGCATCCCATGCGCGAGTGAACGCAGAGTTGAACATGTAAAGACGAGAGATTTCGCTCGTGAACACTCCACTGCTGATGACGCCGATTCCGATATGACATTCGATGGTCACTCCATTAATGTTTGAGTTACTCTGACCACTGTGTCCCATTGAAACCACCACTAACTCACAGTTGCTGCTGCAGTTAAAGAAAGTTGGCATTTCTTTTTTTTAAAAAAAAGAAGCAAAAGCTACTAAAAGCCCACCTTGGCAAAAGAGTGCATAATCTCTGACAGCACGTCCGAGTCGGGTTCGGTGCCGATGGCCTTGATGAGAGCGTCGCACATGAAATGCCACATCTGGGTGAGGTACTCTGGTCCTCTCACGCGGGCACACTCCAGCAACAGGGGCATGGACTCGGCAGCAGCTACTCGCACGCGTAAAAGGGGCGAGTTAAGGAAGAAACGGCATCACGGACTCATGTCAGGACAGGCGGAGTAGATTACAGTAGCCACAACTCAGACCAAAGCAGACAAAAAAGCTTCCGTTCTTCTAGCTGGGAACCAAACGTTAAGGATATCATCATGAAAGTAAAATTTCAGCAGAGGGACCATCAGCTTGACCACTTGTTCTGTGTACTCTACAAAGCCTTCCTTCAGCTCCTTGGCATAGCAAACCTGCAAAGACGAAAGGGGGAGGAGAGAAAAAAAATAAGATGAAGGAAAGTATTTTGGGAAGGGAGAAACCTGGCAAACCCTGTTAAAAGTGGAGGAAATCAATGCAATGTTGCTGGTTAGACTAACAGAAACAATTTACTGTTAAATATAGGGATGTGTACCGTTAAGAATTTAAATGGTACTGCTACTCTTACCAGTATGGTACTTAAACAGTATTCTTTTTCCAAAAAAATCTAATTAACAATATAATTAACATTGCTTTATTTAACAAACCACTATTATTACTCAACAAACCGTCGACACAGTACGCTGACAAATACTGCTCTCGTATGGGAGCTACAATATTACTAAAATTATTATGATAAAATAAAAACATACAAAAATGATTGTATAAGTTTTAATTCTTTTTAACAACTTCAGTTCACAATGACAGTGTTTCACTATATCACATAAAATATAGCCACAAGCGGCAATTTAGCAGGGTCTAAACAAGTCTCAAAAAAGCAGAACAATAGCAGCTGATGCAATTAGTATCAAAGAAAGGAGTCCGTGAACCAGATTGCATAAATTTATGTAGCATTTTTGGTGCCTCTAGAGGTCAAAGATCTATAACTACAGTAAATACAGCAAAACTTAAGGAGTTAGAAACTAGAAAATATAAAATAAAGTAAAAAGTGATTTTAAAAAACTGTTTAAATAGTACTATTGTATACAGTATTTCCCTCTACTAAATTTGCTCATTTATTATTTTTTAATTTCAGTTTTTGCATTTCATGTTTAACCTTCGTAATAACAATTTTACTTGATTTATTTAGGGGGCCATGCAGTGGAACTAAAACGCATTGTGGAGAAAAAACTAAGACCTACAGCTTTGAAATTTGGCAGGTAGGTCCGGTACCCCACCCACTACTCGGGCACAAAAAATTGCACCAAAATAAGCTATTTTGTGTTTTTCCAAAAAAATTGCATTTTTTCAAATAATTTTTGAACCCTTTCCCACCTCCTCAAAATCTTATATCATCTTATTCCAGGTTAAGACAAATTTTTTAGACTCTCGCATCTATTTCTGCCATATTTAATTTTTTGCTAATTGCATAAAATGAAAACCCAACTTTTTCGAACTAGTCCCTGGATATTTGTCCAATCTGCATGCAACTGGTATCATTTGAATCCCAAGACACTTTTCTTTAATTATTATCGAGCACATTTTTAATTTAGGTCTTCATTTGGCTGTAATATGCAAATAAATGTGGTGGGCTTGGCATAGGACTGCAATGCCACACACTGAGTGTCATAAAAATCCAGCTCTGGGTGGGCTACAGCTTTGAAATTTGGCAGGTAGGTCTGGTACCCCTCCCACTACTCAGGCAAAAAAAAAAATCCGCCACTCTGCCAGTTGGTGGCGCTGTAATAAGCTATTTTGCGTTTTGCCTTTATAAGTTTTGAAGCGTAGCGATACATCGAATATACTCGATGTATCTCGGCTTGTTCCACGTGCGATGTAGTAAATGACTATATCACGACCATCGAGTATAAATCCTAACATTGTTAAACAGACAGCATGTACTTCGCTTTCGAGTTTCGCTTTTCTGCCCCGTCAAAGCAGACAGCTCACTCCCCCGCCCATCCAGAAAACTCCTAGCGCATGCGCGTTTTGTACCGCTTTCGTGTTTCGCTTCTCCGCTCGCTCCCCCGCCTATGGCGTCACATCAATGCCAAAACTAGAGCGCACAAAATGGCTTGCTGCAAAAATTTCGTGGGCGTAAACTTCAAAGTCGTGAGCACAAATGTGAAACTTGAGAGCAAAGTAGATTACCGATCAGCGGCTTTTTTACTTGAATGAGATTTCTACGCGTGCGGTTTGAAAGGGGCGGGTTTTGGCAGTTTGTAGGCCGTTACTGCCTGCGAATCCTATTGGCCGATGGCTCCTGGTTTTGTGATTGACTGCACGCTACAGAAAGTTTCTACAGAAAAACCAAAGATGACGGAGGAAGAGGAACAGCGACGGGTGGGTTACACGCAAGTTATAGTTTATCAACCGTATAATTATAATTTAATAGTTAGGTCTTACACATTTAATAAGCATGCAATCAATGGCTCCCCTTGCCCACTTGTCTGTCCCCAATATAAAGTATAAAGTTTGCTATATTATACTTTGGTTTAAAATAAAAGCACTTACTATGTTAAACTTTGGCTAAATTTATTATATTGGTGTCATTTTATGCAATATAGGGCCGAATGTATTATTTACACAGTGATTTAGAGGAAATTTCAAGGTATTGAGATATATATTGTGTATCGCAACATAGCTTAAAAATATCGCGATATTTTTATGCCATATCGCCCGCCCGCCCACACACACACACACACACACACACACACACACACACACACACACACACACACACCCTACACTCAGCAAGTCAGATAAAGTTAAGTGGTTAAATGGAAGAACGGCAAAATATCAAGTTCAAATACACACCAGCATCTGACAAGCCGTTGCCTTTTCTTCCAATCCGGCCGTCTTAATGCCGAAGCTCTGCTGATCTCCCAAATTGACAAACTCCCAACCGTCATCTTCAGACATGTTCTCCATGTCTTGGGCTGAGGACGAGAAGCAGCAGTTTTGACAGAGTAACTCCACGTGTGATCAAACGAACAAAAAGAGAAATCCGAATGGTGCATTACAAGCCTAAGCAGAGCGAAAGGCGAAAACCGACTTACTGTCCAAGAGTGCCACCTCTGGCTTGATGGAGGCCGTTTTCATCAGCGGACCCATAACTACAGGCAAGTACTGCTGGAACTCCTTCCCCAGGATCTTACACATCCTAGCCCAAGCAGAGATCATGTACGAGATCTGTGGGTGGAAATGAGGGTCACAACAATGGCCGACACTCGTCTACACAATCATAGCAGTTTAATAAAAACCATTAATGACTTTCAACCCTCAGGAGAGCTCGGGTATGTTCATGGCAGCTGCAGGGAGCAGAATATGGCTAAAGAGGTTGAATGTAAAAGATGACCAAGATCTAGACGCAGTACAACTCCAAAAGCAAATCATGTAATTATACTGTTGAATTTCCTTAACCCCACCGGCTTTAGTAGTTTAAGTGCTGCAGGATTAGGGATTGTCACTAATTACAGAACTGTGCTTCAACAAATAATTGTTGAGACGTTATATTTTAATTAGGGCTGCAACTAACAACTATTTTGAGAGTCGACTAGTCATCGACTATTAAAACGATTAGTCGACTAATCGGATTATAAATTGCATAATTATAAAATGGCTCCGATTTAGCCACCAGCTTTTACATTTAGTATGAGCTTATATAAATTTTGTGGTAAATAATAAAGACAAGAAAGATAGTTCACTCAAAAGCATATTTTAATAAATAAGTTTCTTCTTTGCCTTATCTAGCCTTACGATGGCTCCTGGTTTTCTGATGGTACTGAGAAAATGGTAACATACCATTATAACATTTATGAGCGAGTGACAAAGGCGTTGGTTACTTTACCGTTTTGCGTGCTTATTAAAACGTATTAGACCTAACTATTAAATGATAATTATAAGGTCGATAAACTATAACTTGCGTTTAACCGACCCGTCGCCGTTCCTCTACCTCTGACATCTTTGTTTTTTCTGTAGGAACTTTCTTTAGCGAATCACAAAACCAGGAGCCATCGGCCAATAGGATTCGCAGGCAGAAACTGCCAATACCCCGTCCGCAAACTGTCCAAACCCGCCCCTTTCAAACCACATACGTAGAAATCTCATTCAAGCAAAAAAAGCCGCTCGTCGGTAATCTACTTTATGCGCGAGGACATTTAACACGTCGAGAGGAAAAAGACATTCGAGAGAATAAAAACAGTTTGCGCGCAATATCACAACCGCGCACTCGATTCTTAATTTTGTGCTCTCGAGTTTCACATTTGCGCTCGCGACTTTGAAATTTACGCCCGCAAAATTTTTGCGGCAAGCCATTTTGCGTGCTCTAGTTTTGGCGTTGATGTGACGCCATAGGGCCATTCTTCTAGCTGTCACTGAACGCTATTGCGCAAGAGCGAATCTCACCAGAGTGTGGTGTATTGGTGCACTCTATTGGAAAACGGTAGTATTGCACAGGTAGAAAGGAAGGAAAACGTTTCACGACGTTTAAAAATACATCTGGCGACAATTATCGACAATCAAATTCGTTGGCGACTATTTTTATTGTCGACTTTAGTCGACAATGTTGAATAATCGTTGCACCCCTAATTTTAATGATAAATTATTTGGCATATACATATGGGTGTGCAATTAAGAAAACATGCTTAAGGGAATACTTTACTTAAATACTAACAGAAATAATCTGTCTCCACCTCACAGAGAAATATAACACTTATTAATTAAAAACTGGTACCGGATCGGTACTTGGGATCGGCCTATAACAAAAGTCCAAGTAGAGCTGGGCGATATCTGGTTTTTTTTTTTTTTTTTTAATTCTTATACAGATTGAATGAACAAGTTGAAATAATCAAACAATATTAAACAAATAATTTAACAAATTTCTACTCGAAGAGCTCTGAGAACAGGGGCGAAAAAAACTGCTGCTGCCAAAGAACAGCTAAAGAGAGCTGTCAACACCTCACTTCCAGAGCGCTTTCTCTGTGCTTGTTGTTGCTAAGTTACAAAAAGTGTCATCTGGTACTTTCATGTTCGTATTTTATTAGTTTTTTTCCCAGGCGGCATTTGTTGTTGGCTGTTGTGCTGGCGTTATGCCAAGCTACGTGATTGGCCAAAGACACGGTCTCTCTCAATGCGCTGTCGCATAGTTGACAAACAAGTATGATCGAATTTTATAGCTCAGTTTAGCATCGTTACCGTCATCACATTTTTCTCGATAAAATATCGAGATCGTTTTATCGCCCAGCACTAAGCCCAAGTAACGATGTTGGATGAAAAAGTTATATTGGTTCCGAATTACAACTGTAAATGTTTTTGCAGCAGAGAAAAGAAAACTTTTTTTGAACCATAATCACCCGGTAAAATGCATAGCCAGAAATATGGATGCACACCAAGTTACAGCCCCATCACTTACCTGTGGGTCGTCGTCCTCCAGGTCATTGAAGTCCGTCTGCGTCTTTAGCAACAACTGCATGACCGCTGAAGCATCAGGCATAAACTAGAGAGGGAAGTGGGTTTATTATTATTGGCATCACCGTTTTTCCCTAATCACACCACCACTTCGGCCACTTCTGCACTTCTAACGTAACTCCTTAACGTTTTTGGAGAGAAATAAGGCCTTTTAGGCACTTTTAGTGACAGCACCTATTCTTAATGCACATGGGGCAGTTGGTAGCGTAATGGTTGGGATGTTCACCGTACAATCGAAAGGTCGCCTGTTCGAATCCCAGGAGCGGAAAGGTACCACTGAGGTACTCATGAGCAAGGTACCATGCCCAAACACTGCTCCCCGGGGGCTGCCGGTGTCAACTGCCCACTACTCTTTCACAGATGGGTCAAATGCAACTATCGATTCTTTTTGTAATTTTTTTTTTGTCGATTAAACTGATAAATAGAAATAGAAAAAAAAACAATACTTTTGTTTTTAGGCTTATTCTAGTGTATGAGTAGAAGTTAGCCATAAACGCTTTATGTTGCGTTCAGGACGTCCTGCACTACTCAAATTTGACAGTTTGATGTGTAAATGCTGACAGAGTTATGAAAACAGCACATTTCTGATGAAAACTGACCTTTTTTTCCTGAAACTGTAGACATAACCACTTTCATTGCCATGTTGCAAAGCTTTTATTATGTATTCTATGGCTTAACATTCTAACGCTTCTTTATCCATTTGGTATTAATCAAAATCTAGAGCAACATTTTTTAATATACATTTTCTATATCTCTTCTTTTGTATTGATTACACTAGAACTTTATAAAAAAAAAATTAAAAAAAATGATCCATTGAAAATGAAGAAATGCTGAAGCTTTGGGTCATTTTGAACCAATTTGGTCTATAAAATGAGCTGCTTTTGGCCTTTCTGGAAGAGAACTACACCTGCCACAATCCCCCGCGTGCCCCTCGGAGCTACGTCACAATAAAGCATTAAGCACGCGTTCCAGAATAAACAATGGAAAATCTCAATAAACGGCTGTATTGTGAGTAGCTGGTTGTTGTGGTTATTTATCAGCTAAAATATGGATTTTGTCTGTAATAAAGGGGACGTTTTGACTGAACTGGAGCATCTTAGCGAGTAATGGCGCTCATATGGGCGCTCGTGCGCTCACAAATCCAGCACGCGTGTTTACATCGCGAAAAATCGTGTTTTTACGCATTTACTTCTGTTTTTGTGCACGGAATATCTTACAAATACTTTCACACACAGAGGGATCAGGTCTTGATCGGGTCTGTCTTGATCGCACCTCTGAAAACGCGCGTCACTAATAATCGTTCATGTGAAACAAGCGGCACATGCACTAGCGACTGAAATGAATTTAACGAAGCTTAGATTCTAGAAAAAATGCCTCAACCATTTTTTGTAATCGAATATTCGAGTTACTCGAATAATCGTTTCAGCTCTATGCAGAGGTCACATTTCGTTGTGGTGCACTGTGTGCTGTGCTGTGTTCACAAGGACAATCACTCCCTTTCACAATGTAAAGAGACGCCTGATTTGATAAGTGGTGAAGATTAGGCCGAAGGAGTGTGCATTGTTGAAATAGCATTATTGAAAATGAAACTGATCTTGGATCCAATCAACTTTCACTATCGGCCTCTTATCTTCTCCCTCCACCTCATCTTTAACAGACACGGCGGCAACCTCTTCAAATCCGGGAGAATATTTTGGCTAAAGGTATGCATATTATTTCTGGAAACATTTTAGATAATCAACTTTCAGGGTGACAGACAGATGGAGTAACTATGCACAGGACCATTTGTTCTTGTAAAGCAAGGGTGTGACCATGGGCCACCTGCACTGCCCACGCAGACTATCAGGGGGCTGCCGAACACCGACTGTCATTTATGTGTTTCTACGCAACTATTTCTGTTTTAATGACGGCAAGACACGGCACTGGTTCTCGTCTCCTTCTTATTCTTCTTTTACGGCGGCCGGCATCCAGTTTAACGGTGCTTTACTGCCACTGCGGCTTTGGTTAGCTTACTGCCCTCACATTAAGTGGTAGTGGTAACGTAGACCTTACTGATTGATCATTAAATTTGTTGCCCACAATGCTAATAATCATTACAATAAAAACTGCCAAACACTGGCCCGATATATCGGCCAACCAACATATTGGTCGATCTCTAACTCTATTTATATATTGCTTATTTTTGTGCCTTATTTGTTTTTTGCACTGTTAAAACTGGAGCCTCGTCGTCCCGTCTCTCTGTATATTTGTACAGTATATAGCAGAGGTGACTGTTCACTTTGACTTAATATGGTTTTTAAATCCAGGTGGGTAAATCGAGTGACTAAGTGACAAAGACGGGCGCGCCATACACACCTTTTCTTTACCCACTGCCAGACCAATCAGACTGATGCACTCGATGGTCTTGCCTCGGAGCAGACGCAGCTCTTTCTGTACAGCGTTCTCCACAATGTGTTTAAGGGAAGGCATGAAAAGGTCATAGTAGGGAACAAACTTCTCCTCCGCTGTGTCGGCCACGGAGGCAATAGAGGTCACCACTTGCTCCAGCACCAGCTTGGTGCCCTTCTGAATCAGCTGAGGAAAGCAGAAAACCATTCATTATAACATTTACTATAAACCAACAGTTTAAATATTAACATTTGAACAATAAACCAATGTATTTTATGTGGGAATTTAAAGCAACTTGTGCATTTAGAGTGGGTTTCATGGAATGCATCTCAAACGCACCATACTCTAATTCTTGATCCAGTACTTTAAATCCAATAGTTTAACCAGAAAGGAAAGGTGCAGCTGCTGGACAAAACAGGCTTGGCCAATAATAGGACAAAAACACTAACAGGATAAAATTATGTATCTTGTTTCTCTCGACTCCAACATCCTTCACACCCTAGCCATGCCTAATGGATATAAAAATCTATACGCTTTGAGGTTTAAATCAAGTGCACTTATCAGTGGGGGTTATTTTTAATTACTGAGACAGTTTCCATAGAGAATATTGGTGCTTTGTTCAAGGGGCTCAAATATGGCAGTTTCACTTCCACTTGGTCTTTAGATGAGTGTCCTACCCCTAGGCCACCACTAGCCCCATCATTAATGTTCCTAAACCCCAAAGCTTGGTTCATACTTCAAATGAACACAAACATCTGTGAGTGCAAACCTGTTCATACTTCAAACAATCCTGATTTTTCTAATTGCAAAGTAGCTTTCTGAGGCAGTGCTGCCCACCATAAACCAAGACCGGCAGTAAGGAGTCTTGCTTCCACAAAATTGTCCTGTTATTTTATTCCACTAGTTTGGACAACTTTAAAATCTCAGTGATACATCCAAGCAGCATTTATTTAGCAAACAAGCCGTTTAAGATTGACTTTTTTGTTCAACAGTAGACAGCATCAGTAGACGTGAAAAGTTCACCTACGTAACATGCCAAAAATGTCAGTTCCACTGTTTGAAGTATGAATCAGTATCTAAATCTTTAAGTCTTGGAACAGTGCAGGAAACTAAGCGTACCGTCTTTCCTAAAGCCAACGTACAGCATGAGCAGCTTACAAGCTCATCAAACATGCACTGTGAAGACTAAACTGACCTCCTGGAGCTTGGCAACCATTATGGTATGGAGGTGCTGCACCAGATTGTCCAGGTAAGGGACGAGCAGGGTTTTGGGGCAGTCCTCTGTGAAGTTAATGAGAGCAGCAGCAGCGTGGGCCTGAACTCGGGGGTTAGACTGGTCCTCCATGGTCTGCAGCAGAGCCGAGATCACCTACAGCGGGAAAACATTACAATCGGAACAGGGACGAGCTATAAAACGTCTGCTTTAAATGTCAACGTGGTTACATTTTTTACTGACCATATAAAATCTGTCTTATGATGTTAGCATTTTTCTGAGGTCATGTAGACTGGAGCATTGTTGGTTTTACTTGTTAGTGGTCACATGACCAAGACAAACTCACCAAGACAGTTTTGGATTCCTGACTCTGCAACTTAAAAATCCATTATTGTCTGATTACAAATTTGATAGTTTTGGATGTCAATCTACAGGCAGAATTACAATTCATCAACACTGTCTAATTTTAAGATGCATTTCATTCTATTTATCTAAAGAAGAAATCATGTTCATACAACAATTTGTACGTTCTTATTCTTAACTTCTGAATGCAAAACATTTTCAGCGCTGCATACAGTTGTTGCAACGGTCTCAAGTGTGTATCAGACCTGGGCTGTCCCTAGTAACCTCAGATTAAGAGTGAAAACCCAAATTAACTCATCACTTTATATTTCTAATAGTTTAAAAAAATGCTTTTTCTTTGTCTGCACAGCACAAAAATCACACAGGACGACACACAGCATTACTGGTAGAAGCCTGGTCAAGTGAATTTCACCCATCAACTGCTCAGAATTCGCAGTTTGTAGGTAATACTGTATCCAAATTGTCTCTCCTCTACTTCTATTTCTAATTTAAAGTTATATTTAATACTCCATTTCTAGTTTCAAATGTATATTTTGTATTCTATTCATATATTGTTTATTCCATGCGCCTTATTTGTTCTTTGTTTCCTCGTTCCGATTGCACTGGAAAAACTGGAGCCACGTCGTCTCGTCTCTCTGTACAGTATATAGCAGAGATGACGAAGTTTACTTGGACTTTGAAAGTCTATTTCCCTTAGTTGTAACATAAATGGCTTTACAAGTACAACGTGTAGTAAAAAACCAAACATTTAAAGTACAAATACTTGCACAAATAGATTAAATCAGTTGAATAAATGTCAAACTAAAATAACATCGCTAAAGTTGTTAGTTATTTTCAAAATCCTATGTTGCAAATGCTCGTTACGTCTATTAAAAAGTGCAGTATGCAACTGCATTGTGAAATTATCTTACAACTGGTATGAGGAATACTGCTCAAATGTTATGAGATGTTTAGTCAGTTGGATTTTCTGGTTTAAAAATCTTAAAGTTTCTGCTTGTCCTTTAGAGACCTGAACTGCAAACCTTTCAAGCACCTGTCCTCGTGACTATTTATTATACCTCAGTGTAGGCCGATCTCGGAAGTGCCTTTCCCCCCGCCCACTCTGAATGTGAAACCTTTTCTACCCAATATATAATGCATTACAAATGCAACATTATCCTCAAAAATGATGCTCATTATTCCTGAAGGCAAGCTTTGCTCAGTCAAAACTTAAGCCTTGAGCTCTGCCTTTATTTTCATTGTCATGAACTCGGCTCCGTGACTAAATAGGAGTCATGAGCTGTACTGCACAAAACAGACATAAGGACATCTGTACCTTGTCATGGAATTTCTTCTGGAAGGTGGGGGCGAAATCTGTGGCCATCTGACCAATAGCATTGCAGGCAGCATAGCGTACTCTGGGGTGCTGAAAAAGAAGGGCATCGAAAATAAGACGGGGTCAAATTACGGACAAGGGCCGAGCGGCACAAAGCAGATGCTGAGGAGTGATACTCACAGGATCCTGGCAGAAAAGGAGAACGAAGCTGACAATTTCATTCAAAATTGACTCCATCTGCTGATGGCAGCCCTCGCCAATGGCGGAGAGGGCCATAAGACCAGCATGTCTGTACCGCCAGTCAGCTGTGGGAGGGGAAAAACGTACAATTTATCCAGTTGTCACAACAAGTCACAGTGTTGAGATCACCGCACTCTTCTTTACAGACATACTCTTTTACAGTGGGTCTTAAATGCAGTTAAGCAATCCCAGATAAGGACGAGTTATTTAGTCTTGAGCTAATGCGGGTTTATTAAAATACATTGTTACTACAAAGAGAATTGGGTAAAACGCATACATTCAACACAAACTTACGGTTTTGCAGCATCTGCATAATGTGTTGTTTAATCATGGGGAGCACAATTTTTCCTCCAAGGCCACAGGCAATTCTGTCCAAAGCACTCTCACCTGCCACTGCATTACTGTTAAAAAAAAAAAAAAAAAAAGATAGAGGATAAAGAAAGAGTTGCAACTATGCGATTTGGTATTAACCCATCACACATTTAAAGATCAGAGCTGCAGTTATCGATTCAAGTATTTTATCCTTTTTTTTTTCCATTCAATTAATTGGATAAAATTTCTCTCTCTCTCTTTTTTTTTTTTAAACCTGAAAGACAAATCTGAAAATGTACAACCAATTGGCTTTCATTCCTGAATGTTGCTTTTCTAATAATAAAAAAAAACCTGTACACCCGTGAGAGAATTTGGGGATGTTTTTCTACTCCTTTGTTTTTAGGCTTATTCTAGTGTGCGAGTAGAAGTTAGCCATACATTCTTTATGTTGTGTTCAGGACGTCCTGCCCTACTCAGGTTTGACATCACTGATGAAAACCGGTCTGTGTCTGTAGAAAGTTTTGAGCTTTACGCAGTATAAAAGTGCTGAAACTGTAGATATAACTACTGGAAATAGTGAGAACAGTGTCTGTTCTATCGGCTTGCAGAGTTTTTATGATGAATTCTATTGCTTAGTACTATGAAAACAAGTAAGTGCCAAGAGGAAACACTTCTTTATTCATTTAGTATCTGTCAGAATATAGAATGCATTTGCTGATAAATATCCTACTGATTAACATTATAAAAGTGAAAAAAAATCTGATCAATTGAAAACGAAGAAATACTGAAGTATTGGATCATTTTGAACCGATTTGGCATATACAGTGCTGTGAAAAAGTATTTGCCCACTTCCTGATTTCTTTTTTTATTTTTGCATGTTTGTCACACTTAAATGTTTCAGATTATCAAACAAATTTAAATATTAGACAAAGATAACCCAAGTAAACACAAAATGCAGTTTTTAAGGGATAATTTTATTTATTAAGGGACAAAAACTATCCAAACCTACATGGCCCTACGTGAAAAAGTAATTGCCCCCCTTGTAAAATCATAAAGTAACGGTGGTTAATCACATTTTTTGGAAATCTGAGGAAGACAAAAAAGGAAGACATCAGGCTGCGATCTAAAGAAATTCAGGAACAGACGAGAAACAAAGTAATTGACATCTATCGGTCTGGAAAAGGTTACAAAGCCATTTCTAAAGCTTTGGGACTCCAGTGAACCACGGTGAGGGCCATTATTCACAAATAGAGAAAACATGGAACAGTGGTGAACCTTCCTAGGAGTGGCTGTCCTACAAAAATGACCCCAAGAGCGCAGTGACGACTCATCACAAAAGAACCCAGAACATCATCTAAAAACTGCAGGCCTCAGTTAAGGTCAGTGTTCATGACAACCATAAGAAAGAGACTGGGCAAAAACAGCATGCATGGCAGAGTTCCAAGGCGAAAACCACTGCTGACCAAAAAAACCAAAGGCTGGTCTTACTTTTGCCAAAAAACATCTTGATGATCCCCAAGTTTTTTGGGACAATATTCTGTGGACTGACAAAACAAAAGTTGAACTTTTTGGATGGTGTGCATCTGTTACATCTGGCATAAAAGTAACAGCATTTCAGAAAAAGAACATCATGCCAACAGTCAAACATGGTGGTAGTAGTGTGATGGTCTGGGGCTGCTTTGCTGCTTCAGGACCTGGACGACTTGCTGTGATTGATGGAACCATGAATTCTGCTCTCTACCAAAAAATCCTGAAGGAGAATGTGTGGCCTTCAGTTCGTGACCTCAGGCTGAAGCACACTTGGGTTCTGCAGCAGGACAATGATCCAAAACACACTAGCACGTCCACCTCTGAATGGCTTAAAAAAACTAAATGAAGGTTTTGGAGTGGCCTAGTCAAAGTCTGGACCCGAATCCAATTGAGATGCTGTGGCATGACCTTAAAAAGGCGGTTCATGTTCGGAAACCCTTCAATATGGCTGAATTAAAACAATTCTGCAAAGAAGAGTGGGCCAAAATCCCTCCAGAGCGATGTGAAAAACTCATTGCCAGTTATCGCAAACGCTTAATTGCAGTTGTTGCTGCTAATAGTGGCACAACCATTTATTAGGTTTAGGGGGCAATTACTTTTTCCACATAGGGCCATGTAGGTTTGGATGGGTTTTTTCCTTAATAAATAAAATCACTTAAAAACTGCATTTTGTGTTTACTTGGGTTATCTTTGTCTAATATTTAAATTTGTTTGATAATCTGAAACATGTAAGTGTGACAGACATGCAAAAAAATAAGAAATGAGGAAGGGGGAAAATACTTTTTCACAGCACTGTAAAATGAGCTGCTTTTGGCCATTCTGGGAGAAAACTACATTTCCCACAACCCCCCGCGTGCCACTCGGAGACACGTCACAAAATAAATGCGCGTAAATAAGTAATATACCTGTCAAAGTCATCATCCTCCAACTCATCAGCCATTGACCACTCCTCATCCTCCTCTAGGTCCACCATCATGGACAACATCTGAGGAACTGACAAGGACAAGAATATTTAAGTGTTCATCTAAAATAAGTTACTAAAGAGAAGTTTGCTTTGGTGCAAACAGCAGGTAAGAGCTAGTTTGGTTAGCAGCACATAGCTATTTCAATCGATCCATTTTTTTCCCTTACCACTCTGAGCCACAATGCCTGTGTGCTTCCTCAGCATGGCAGCAGCAGTTTCAGACAGTGTGACGATGACTTCCAGAGCCAGCTGCCTCTGCATGTTGGTCAAGTTGGTATCTGCACAGAGCTAACGATACAAGATATTTTAATGTAGGAGCAGCAGTCATTTTCAACACTAAGAATTAAAAGCTAAATTGCCCACTGCCCTTTTTTGAATGTTGGTGGGTACAGCCAAGCATTATTCTTTCATACCAGTTTCCTCAAGCTCTGTTTAATTTCACCCCCCTCACATCTCACCTGGTATCTAAGAATGGAACTTTACACCTAAACACATAAATATTGAGATGTTCCTGCGACCGGGCTGTGGAAGCCACAGGGACTGGCAGCTCCCAAGCATTGAATTGCAGACATTAATATTTGCCTGTTAATTTAACCTCAATGATCAGCATGGATGAGCCGTCTCAAGGAACCACCAGGCATAGTAAGATGAAGATTTCTCTCTTCCTGAATGTGCACTAACCTTAAGACAGAGCTGAAGTGTGGCCTCCAGATTTGGCCTCAGGTACTTAGGGGCAGTGTCTGCAATTTCCACTAAAGATTTGAGCACAGCATCGTCACCCTGGTAGCAAGACTCATTAACGGACTGGAAAGGAACAGAAAAAATATGTTTTCATTTGAATCCATCACTAAAAAGATCAGACGCCTGTGAACACAAGTTTGTTGGTATTTGTCATTAAACTGGAAAGAAACTCAAGTTCAGTTACATGCTTATATTAAAACTTTACCTGCAGTATCCCAGGAAGAAGATCAGAGAAATGTTTGAGCAGTCCCGAGTTGCTCTCATTGGATAGAACAAAAGAGGATGTTGCACGTGCTGCCAAGGTACGGATCTGAGAAGTGTGGATTAAAAATTGTTACTATTGCACCCGTTTGGAATGAAAGAGACACTATGATCAGCAGTCTAACCAGGAAGTCGTTTTAGACTAACCTGTGGGTTCTCCTGATCTTGCATGCACTGCACCAGCATGCGCTTGATGACGTCCATATAATGCTGCTGCTGGTTGCCAAAGATGCCAGGAAAATTCCTGAGTACAGAAACAACAAATAATGGTAAGATCTAAAAGGGCAGCCTGAAATAACGGCAGCAACGCTAAGGGAGGGGGAGTGGTGGGACTCATTATTTTACTGAAAAACATTACAAACAAAACTTAAACAAAAATGTGCAACTAAATTTTAGCCCTAGAAGGATTCTAATACATTGTCACCACTATTCAAACAGTAAAGACTATGCATATCTTCAGTTGAGATAAAAACCTGATTCCTTACCAGAAAATATGCAGGGCAGCCTCCCGTAGAGCCACATTCTGAGAGTTGACCGAGTCAAACAGGAACTTGAGAATTTCTGGCCACTGGTTATTTCCATCATCATCTTGGTAAAAGTGTATTTGTGGGGGAAAGTATCAGTATATCAACGTATAAAAGTAGATAACATTTCACACCCCAATTACCAAACAAACAAACACAAGAATTACTAAACAGCCATCTAAAAACAAAGGCTTTGGCAAACAAACTAACCGAGCAGATTGCGTGCCAGTTCTGCGGCTACATCACAGATCTTCTTGCGGATGCTGGTTGAACCGTCCAACTGGATGCTGGCGAGCAGCTCTGTTTTGATGGCTGTCTGAAGGTCCACTGTAAGGCTCGGGTAGACTTCGTCAAACGATGATGAGAGCAGCCGCCGCAGAAGGACTGCTGCCATCTGCCTAACCTTTGAGGCAAAACAACTAAGACATGTAACAGCGCTTCAAAGTATTATGTAATTCAAATGAGTTATTTTAGCCAACTAAACGACTGTGGTGGTAGGTGGGAGTGAAATAGGATGTATAAGACACTTATACATGTCCCATGGACAATCCTAGCAATATCCTAGGGATGATCCAGGGTAAACAGAGTCAGACAATTAGAAACTGACACCATATTTCATCTACACAGCACTAAAGAAGAGTGCTTGGAAGAAAATGACATTTTGCTTCAAGACAATGCTAATGCAATGAACAATGCTATGCTACACCAACAGTGCATAATATGAATGATTTGTACACTCAAGATATATGTAAGCACATGTCACTGCTTTCCTCCAGCATTTAGGCCAGTAAAGTTACATGGTCAACCTCACACGCACACAACTGGCTTGGCTAGACAAAATTAAAAGTTAAATTAAGATGACTTGTAACTAAGGGTGATGAAATGAATCACAAACAATGCCAGCAGACCGCAGGCTGGTAGTAACTATGGCTGCCCAATCTGGGTGCAATGTGAAGTAATGTAGAAAGATTGATGGGATGCATTGTACATTGTATCGAAACGAAGGCATGATCGTAATCAAATCGTGAGATCAGTGAAGGTTCACACCTCTGTAACTAACTTAATGTCTCTGATAAAAGCACACAAGATGTCCCTTTGTGCCCCCCCCCCATCCCCATCCCCCACACGAGTGTGTCAGCATCTTCAGACCAAGCCAAGTCATCAAGCCAAACCAACTCATGAGGAAGGCTGGACAAGTTAGTTACACCTACCTCTTCAGCAGCAGCTGCATCACGGATGGCCTGCAGTAAGAAAGTCACCTTCGTTGGCCCAGGGACGTTGTCATATGTTTCCTAAGGAAATAATTTCAAAACAAGTGGTCCATAAACAATTCAAATCTCTTAAGCTCACCATTTTGACAGAAGAATGAAAAAGCAGCTTTTAATGTAAGGTATTACCCTCATAGATTGAACCACAACATGGTGTTGGTGGTCTACAGGCTGTATGCTCAAGGAGCATGCTCAAGACTAAGAGGCCATGAGTTCGGGTTTGAGCAATATCAAATGAACAGCATGCCAAGTGCTAATAAAGTGCTAAATGACTATTTGAGGTTAAAGCTGCTAATTATGACTACAGACATTTTCAATTTGTTAACCAATTTTTGATTATGAAAATAAACAAAGACAATAAAAGACCCACAGAAGAAGCATGGGTTTAACAGACTCCACATTCTAAAACCTTTTTATTATTATTATCATTATTATCTTGTATAATTACCAGGAGCTTGTTAGGAGATGGGGCCAGTTATATGTAAAGACCTTTGCGACAATGTTGTAAAAGCTAAATACAAATACGCGACATGTACCAAAAAAAAAAAGAGTCTTGAGTTGTCTTTCATCGTCTGTTCTTTACTACAATTCAAAGTTTTACAAGCAAGAAATTAACCCCTAAGACTACAAAGATACTTTACGGGGCGTTACCTGACGTCAAAAAACTGTAACGCTCCTGAGCTATCAGCTCTATCACATTCAATGTGAAACTAAAACTTTTAGCATACTCAATGACTAAAATCATCAATGGAGTCTGACCCATGGCAAAAGATCTCCCCTTTGTTGACACTGCTGAAAAATACTAATTTCAGTCTCCCTGGAGCAACACGGAGTTAGGAGTCTTGCCCAGGAACCCAGTTGTGGTAATGCTGGAAAAGGAATATAAAGCGGACATCCTTCCACCAAACCACCACCAAAACCCCTACTTAGAACTTTTCACACCGAGTAACACAGTCCCCAAAAACACAATAACACTTAAAGATGAGTTGGGGAAGTGAAAGCTTAAGTCCAGCTTTAGTATGCAAAGGTTTCTAATCGAATTCAGACTTAAAAGAAGCAGATGTAGGACTTTCGGAGACAGGCAGACTATCAATGGGCGCTGTCGAGTCCCGCCGAAGCGGGATTTAGAGCGGTGTATTGAGAGCGTCTCGCGCATTGTGCGTAATAAAAGAAAGTGCTGACCGAGCGGCGTGAGCGGGAAAAGCGCCAGCGCCGGGCCCGATTAGGTGCAAATCCACATCAATAGAGTCCGGACACACTGCTCGGCTACAGCCAGCATAAGCGCTTAATCACTGCGGGGAAGGAACAAAAAAAAAACGGCCAGGGGAAACGGACGAGTTTAGAGGAGTAGCGTCCACGTTTTGAAGAGACGCCGTCGGGATTATAATCCTCACCTACGTATCCACAGAATGACGTCAAGCGCGTAACTTAGAGTTCCGATGAACAGGGCCAGCTGTGGCAACGTGAAGGAGGAAGTTATCACTTGTTATTTCAACTAACTGACACGACTTAATGGGTCTAACAAACTTAATTAGAAAACGCCATTGCTCGCTGTGAGGCAATAGCTCCAACGATATCCCTTTAAACAGTGAAGTACTGCTACATAGCTGGGTACCAAAGTAATCGCATCCAATAGCCACTTAAATGTGAACGGAAAAGCCTCCGTAGGTTTTAAATGTGGGTCTGAGTGAGTGAGTGTATAAACACGCGGGTTAACGCTGTTCTGCAGATATATATATATTTGTTTGCCGCAAAAACGCGATCCGCCTAAGATACTGTGATGAGCAGCGTACCGCTAACCAGCAGTAGTTAGCTAACTAGCCTTGCAGGCCCGGCTAGTTTATTGCTCCGCTGACCGTTAGTAAGACCTTGCCAATACAGACACAGCAGATTTAACAGATGAAACGAATACGACTATTTATAACACCAAGTCACACGAAACGTCCCCAAGTCAAAAACTTAAGCGGATTTCCCAGCTAGCCACATCTTAGCAGAGTAACGCTAACCCCCCAAAACTTGCGCCTTCACACGTGGGCTGGGCCGCACGCGCATATCAAGCTCGCAGCCGCGTCCGGTAAGTGCCCGCGCGCTGTGTAACGACAGTACTCGGGCCGCACGCACCATCGTCAAATACAATTCTTACCTCTGACTGATTCCTGACATTGTTGTCAGGGCTCATCAAGTTCCCCAGCAAGAGGTAGAACTGCTGCTGCTCCGCCATTGCCGTAGAATCCAAAAAGAAAGCTACCGATGAGGGAGGAGCAAAAATAAGCCGGTCAGAAACGGAGCAGCGGCAGACGCGCTCCGCGGGAAAAATACGACTTGCTGGTACGGGTCCGCAGCAGGGTCATATTGTCCCACGAAAAGGCGATTGGGAAATGAAAATTCATCGGTTTTACGTTAACAGCTGTACATGTACAGTCGGACATGCAGTGAAATTCGGATCTGACCAAATTATATATATAATTTCCACAATGTGACAGTATAAATATTGAAGAACTACTCAAAGCACTAGTTAGTTTACACCATTGCTATTTCATTCATTCATTCATTTTCCAAACCACTGAAATCCCAACTGGGGTCGCGGGGGGACCGGAGCCTATCCCGGCAACTTTCGGGCGCAAGGCGGGGACAAGCCCTGGGCAGGCGCCAACACACCGCAGGGCACCCATTGCTATTTATTGAATAAAAATTTGGGCTTAACCCCTAGTCCAACATTTTTATTTGTTTGTTTGTGAAGTCAAGTTTTGCTAAAATGTGCGTATGGGAATGTACAAAAATCTCAGTTTTCCAGTCAGACCTTCAATACTGTGTACTGCATTTATATTGTGTCAATTGTTTTGCCCTAAAATAAACAGGATTAGTATCAAGTGCGCATGTCTGTAATGGGGACATCGCTAAAATCTTGCAGAGTTTGGAGCGTTATTTATCCCATGTCCTGACAGATTCCTGGCTGATCTGTTGATGCATTTACTCTTAAAGGTTATGTGATACATGTTTGGGTTTTTTTTTTTTTTTTTTTTTTTATTGTTTGTGCTTGTATATCTTTATTGCCTACCGAAATGCCGGCCAGACTGTTGGACTGTATATCAAATTGTATGTCTACTCAGTAACTAAATATTATTTCACATTTACATTTATGGTTTTGGATTTTACAGACACTCTTATCCAGAGTGACTTCCATTGCCTAATTTTAGGGTCAGTTTCCCTGAGAGCAACTTGGGGTTAAGGGTCCTACTCAGGGGCACAATGATGGTAAGGCTAGAGGCAGGACTTTAATTTGTACTCAAGTACGAGTACAAGTACAGACTTAAAAATATACTCATAAAAGTAACCCCAAAAACGTATCAGTACAATAACATGAGTAGCTGTAATTCATTACTTAAATCCCTGTATCTGAAATTCAGCAAGACACCGCTGTTTATTAAAAGAGATCACCAAGTACGCAAAACAATTACGCTAAATAAATATACAAGTAATCCAAGAACTTGATTAAGACAGACGACAGTGACTGCTGGATAAAAGATGCAACATATCTTGTCATGAGTATATACAATACTTTATAAGCAAAAAGTAAAAACTATAGATATCATCTATTTTAAAAAGGGAAAAGTGGGTCAATCTATATCCAGAAAAATAAACAGATAGTGGATAAATATAATCAGTATTGGATGTGTCTCTCAAATGGTAGATGGGAAACCTAACTGAGAATTACACCTACCTGAGGATGAGAGGCTTTTATAGAGACTTTTACTTTAGCAGGACGAAACAACAGGGTGTAGCGGTTGTAATAATTGCAGTACATATAAATCATTACTGAACAAAAACAAAATATTTCAAAATCAAAAGAAAAGAACAACTCTCCACATTTTTGTTGACAGACAGATATAACACCTTGTATGCCTGCACAAGCATGAATTTCCACCACATATCACACTAATGCATGGTAACGGGTGCAAGGTGGGAAACAACCCTGTGCAGGCACCAGCACACCGCAGGGCACACACTCACACATTCACGCTCACACCTTACAAGCCATATAGAGTCGCCAGGGCTCGAACTCAGGCCCATGTCGCTGTGAGGCGGCATCACTAACCACTGCACCTGGTGAAATTATATGGGGTGTACACAAGGGAACGTGAAAGTGAGTGATTATTTTGAATGGGGGGTTTTCCAGTGCAATTTGTTATATTTCTAATTCATCCACAATTCATTTTGTAGTGTAGTGATATGATTTACCGTGTATGCCAGTCAGTAACAACAAAAAAAAAGGGAATAACACTTATTATCTCATAATGTTAACTGTCACAAGGCAGGCCGTATTAGATGGCAAGCGAAGGGTCCATTTTTAAAATTGATATGCAGGAAAAATGGGTGAGTAAAGGGATCCAAACGACTTTGACAAGGGCCAATTTGTGATGCTTTGTAGAATGTTCCTAGTGTGCAGTTGTTTGTACAACCAAAAATGGTTCTGCTGAGGGCTACTGCTGAAGCAAAGACAGGACCTTGGAAGCCTAAATGTTGTTGCTGCACTTAGTGTGCACATCCTAACCTACCAGTTGGGCCACAACTAATCATGCATGGTAAGTGGCAGATTACTTTTGAGGACTTCTTGTATGAACAGTTTAGAGCATGCCTTTTAAATATGTGCAGTTTGCATCGTTCAGGAAACACACTTCTTCTTGCAACAAAGTTGACGGTCAGCATTGAGGGAAAGGTGGCATACAGATGCTTCAGGTTTTGCCGATGCTTTTATTATGTTTTTAACATGTAGTGCCAGGAACCTGCCTGTGTGACTTTGTAATGCATTTTGAACTCAGTTTTAATCTTAGAAGTTCATATTCTGTTATCACAGAATTTTGACTTACCAACATAACAGATGATGTGCATCTACACTACAGTGGAATTTAGAAATGTAAACAATTTGAAGTGTCACTGCAATATAATACACAAGTTATACATTAATTATCTGTACATAATTGTCATAATATTGATTAACCAGTTCACTGAATGTTTGACCACTTCTTTTACTAAAGGCACTGCCTGTACACAGCATGCACTGCGTGGCTCCAGTTTTAACAGTACAACGAACAATGACTGTTTATGACTGTTGTCATAAAGTAGCACAAGACTTTCTGTTCAATAGCAGTATATCCCCGAGAAATAAAATACCAGTAACACGCTGGAAAAGCTTGTTTCTGACTAATTCTGGTAACTCCTACTACCAAACTCAATGCTGAAATTTTAAAAAAGGGAAAAACAGAATGATGTCTATTCCACATAACAGCAGAATAATTTTTATCAGCTTTTGCCAATTATTCTGTTTCCTTCTATGATTCCATTCCTAATAGTCTGGATCTATGCAAATCAAAGATCTATGTTCACCTTAGTATATCAATGTTACAAGACTGTTTTGCGGTTACTGGGGTTAAAAAGGAAATGTAAACATTTTAAATGTCATATAAAGGTTAGGTGTTGATAGCGTGATCAGCAGATGGTTGTAAAATGCATTATGTTTACAAAATTAAGTTAGCTGATGAGATCAATAACCCGCTAAAACAATTCCATAAAGATACATGACATTAAAGAGATGCTAAATATTACTAACCATCAAGGGTGCGGTGAAGTGGGCATGTCTATTCCTGTTGCTGTTTATAGAATGAGAGAAGCGCCTGTCTCCTGTCCTCCTCGGAATCCCGTAAATCCAATCCTCACTTGAAGTGGTTTTCCAGATGTACGTCCCCTCAGCAGATTCTCTATGAAAACTTTGGCTGCTTGAGCAGGCTGTTTAAAAAGCTTCCAGTCTAAAATACAAGAAGGTCGTCAATACCAGACATAAAGTGACATGCCAATGCTACATGGCTATAAGCTCAGCAACACTGACAACCATCAGAAACACCTGAAAACATAATTGCAACATAATGCAAATAAATACAAGATCAATCAAAATGACCAGGTGTCTTCAAAATGTTGTTTGATTTATTCACGTCAAGGACTTTGCAATCAATCATTTTGTTTACCTGCATTGAAAATATGTTCAAGTTCTACAGATGTTATTGACAAGTATGCAAATGCTTGTTTTGATTTTTTTAATATCACCAAAAGTGGTTCTTCACAGTGATGCCATAGGGGAACCTTCTTTCATTCTACAAAGACCCATTTACCCATTGGTTCTTTGCAGAACCATTTATCATGAAGTGATCGTGAAGAATTTAGTGTAGTATTTCTTTGTACCTGTCACGGCCGCGCCGTCCTCGGCGGCCGTGCCACGTTCACGGTCCCCGGAGTTCTGAGTCGAGGAGGTAAGTCTGTCTTGGGGATCACGTTTCGGTGCCCTCCCTTCGTGTGTATTAGATCACGTTAGGTTTTGCGTAGCAGTGCACCGCCCCGTTAGCTCGCGCCCCACTTCCGGGTTCTACGTGTTCACTTCGTGTACTCTCCCTAGTAGCGCACCTCCCGTTTAGATCGCTCCCACTTCCGGGTTTTTGTCTTCACTTTGTGCGCCCTTCCCTGTATAGTTCACGGGTGAATTAGACCGCGGCCTTACTTTCGTTTTGATTCGGTTCAGCTGTGCACGATTAGCGTTTCTGTTTCTTATTGGTTTATTGTTTGATTGCCTCGTTTCGTTCTATTATTTAACCCAGCCGATCCGAGGCGTTCTTTGAGTTCTTCTCCCTCATACATTTTTTCCCCGGCGTTGTGTGGTTTGGTTTTGTTGGAGCTTCCTGGATTTTCGTAAGACTCTTCTGTTTGGTTTTGTTTTCTGCTCCGTGTGTTTTTTCATGTTTCTGCTTTGCGTTGCTCCAGGCTCGTGCTGCCCGCTGAACGTGGCGCTCCCGGCTTTGCTTTGCTCTGGGCTGCTCTAGTCTCCGCTCAGGACGCTCGTGGATCCGTCTTTGCTTATCCCTTGGAGGGACTTCGGAGTCCACTGTTCTCGGTCCGGCGGGAGACTTTCGCCAGAGGACCTTCGTATTTCGCCACAGCGGGGGCACGAGCCCTCCCCGTATTGGTTTTTCCTCCGTTTGTTTTGGACTAAGTTTCACCGTCACAGAGTTTCCGTTTTTTCCTGGATTTTTGTGTTTTTTCACCGGTTTTTGGCTTGGACAATAAAGACTGTTTTCACCTTCACTGTGTTCCGTTTCCACCCCCTTTTTTTTGTCTCGCCACACAGCGCCAATCATGACAGTACCTGTGTTCATTATGTGAAATATGTAATAATTTGTTCAAATGTAGTGTTTAGTAAAACTTAACAGTTACTTTATATAAATAGCAAATTAATAACTCATCTCTCTAAAAGGCAGTGGCAGATATCATCTCTTACAATTAAAAATGGCATAAAAAGGTTCTCCAGAGCACTAATGAAGATCGGTTTTTCTCAGAGTGTACAGTGCAGGTTAATTTTTCTATCAACTAGATGTACTGTAAATGTCACCAATGTATGGCTCTATGTGATCAACCTCCTCACTGTCCGAGGGCACATTCCACAGATGATTCTGATGTTTCAAGCCTCACTGAAATACTGTCACTGACAACAGCTGGCTTTCTGTTTCCATCAGACGTCTTGAGAAACTACATACCCATCACAACTGGCTCTATGCATTCTCATTTCAGATAAGGGAACTTCCTTCTGACAAGCGATGCAGGAGATGACTGGACCAGAGTATGACCCGAGTTCTCCTAATAACAACATTTACAAATAAAACAATATTTTATAAAAAGTTATTATACTAAATAAAGTCAGGGTATACATATACATACACAATCCAAAGGCAGATCCTGTTGAAGAGGACATATGTAGACTGTAGACCAATTAATTTTCCCAAGGGGCCACATGAATTGACATGAAGGGCCGAATCAATCGACTGAAATAAACTCTGCTCAACTGAACATCATTTTAAAAAACAGACATTTGTCTAGTTTTGATTAGCTCCTAATGTTAATACTAGATGTTACGGTTAAGCTATATTTATTATCTTTATGTAATTCTATTTTTGATAGTGATGGGCCGATCCACGTTTTTCCAGTTCCGATCCGATTCCGATACACGACTGTCGATACCGGCACGCTGGCTTTACACACATTGCAAGTAACCATCCTGCTTTTCGGCGTTTCCAAACTAAAGTATCTCCAAACAAGCGACATTTTGTTCAAAACAACGGCTAATGTTATTCGCTCGCTCAGATTAAAGTTGCCGCAGGTTCGTGGTATGGAATAAGGAGCGGTGGCGCATCTCGTATTACATTGTATCGAGTTTAAGGTCCAGCGCAAGCTGCGAACTGGAATATATAGATCGGGCCTGTCCGACCGATATCCGATGATGGGCTTACATCTCTAATTTTTGATATGTTCTTTTAACAACAAAAGCAATATTGAAATATGTATGTATTTGCATTTTTTCACCTTCAAAATAAAAGCAATGTAGTTGAATGGTGTCCATAAAATATACTACTTATGTTTTATTTGTTATTTCACGCTGTTCTCAGTGGGGCCGGCCAGGGACAGACAAAGGGCCGGATGTGGCCCTCGGGTTGGGCAATGCCCGGGTCTGCTGTTGGCTGTCCAATCATCGTTGATGGATCTTTCAGATAGGCAAGGGTGTACCCAGCGCTTGGACACGGAAGCACTGCAAGATTTCGACTGCGAGTAGATCCTGCAACATTTAGAAATTTAAAGCCTCCCCTTTCTCGCAGCTTTGGAAACACTTCCAAATCAGTTTACTTGTTACAACCAACAACGTTGTCATTACCTGTGTTAAAAAAGTACACAATGCTTGTAGAATGCTTGGATTTTTTTTATCAGTCTAATGGTCAACCAAACAACAGAATGGGTGCGTGTAGCTTCTTCAAATAACTTGACTCTATACTAGTAATGGGAAATCCGGCTCTTTCTGCTCCCAAAGTCTCCTCAAGTTTTTTGTCGATTAAATTAATTTATTACCCAAAATAATGTAAAATTATGTGTAAAATGAATTACTTATGTACAAAACATACATTATATAAAAGGTTTATTATTTATGTGGCTTTTTAAAATACTCAACATGGAACAGGGGGCTACAACAAATATATTGTAAAGTACAAAAACAATTACCATCTTTGACAAAAAGATCCAATCTCTGATTGTATGTGTAATATTTATAAACTTTAAACTATTTACAGTGAAAGTGTTGTCTCTGCATATACTTTACCTGTTCTCCAAGTGAGTTGCCTTAGCGCCACCTTTGAGCCACAGATAAGTGTTTAACACCCTACGGACTGCGATGGTCAAGAAAAATGACATACAATTTTTTTTATTCTTTCTATTCGTTCTACATGGTAGTTGACCAAATGCGTGCGGCTTGAACAGGAAAAAATAGATAGAAAAAAAAAGCGGCTCCCAGGCAGGAGCCAGCTCCGATCGTTCACTTCAAAGAGGGGCTATGAGAGCCGTTTCGTTTGCGACCAACACATCACTACACAGTAATGATCGCCTCATCGTACTCCTTCTTGAAGTCACGTTATGGGATCAAATGTCTCAGCACTAATCATAACCAGTCAGGTGAAATATTCAGACCTCTCAGTTTTGCATGATTTAAAATATTGTGGCTTAAATAGTGTAAAAAATAGAAGAAAACTGCCAGCTATAGTCGATCACAATTTTGCCGTGTAGTTGTGTCTTCAAAATAAACATGCACATAGTCAACAAGTAATAAATAATTTCTAAACTGACAAATACATGGAGCACAGTCTCCCGCTAACTTGCTTAGAGGTGTGCTCTTCGATTAGAAGCACAGACGGGTAAGAACTTAGCTTGGATAGCTGTACCAGATGCAGCAACAGGTGTTTATAATGGAGCAAAGCTAAGTATATAACTTAGTTGGTGGTAAATTGGTTTTAATGACAATCTAGCTTTAAAGTTGAGCTTTACAAATTGAGGAACAGTTGTGGACTACAAAACACTGTTGTAAGTCGCTCTGGATAAGAGTCTGCTAAATGCTGTAAATGTAGAATGTACATTCATTTTATTTGTTGGGAATGGGGTCAAAATGGCTATTTTGATGTTGAAGGCTGTAGACCACTGGTTTACTCTGATATTGCAAGAAGCTGAAAACCTTAATAAAGTGTTAAAGTACACAGTGTATCAGTTTATGTAGTGACACAGCAGTTAGAGAACTTTTGCCTGCCCTCTGCTAAGTGCGGCAACAACGGACACATAAGCATTATAACTGGACCATAGAGCAATGGAAGAAGACAGTCTGGTTTGATAAACCTCGCACTTAGGAGGTCAATTGGCCAACTGCCCATTGGTCCAGAAGTACTACAGTAGGCTATGACCCCTGTATTATTGTGCATAATTACATCTTGCTACAGTTCACAAGATGTTTAACAACTACATGCACAAACATCACATTTAGATGCGGAATATTATATAGCTTTGTTAGAGTTAACTTCAAGTTCTGGCAAAGGCCTCCTCAATGACAAACTCTGCTACATGTACGGGAAAAATATTCCAAAACATTCAAAATAAGGTGGCAGCACTTTACTCTTTTACTTTTTAGCTAGGCTACACATTCTCACACACAAAGCACGCAAGGATAACCAGATACAAAACAGTGTTCACAATGATATTGCTATAGGAGTCATAATCTCGATAAAAAAGGAATCAAATAGCTATTCATAATACAATTTGATGCAAAAATGACATTTATACAGACAGGAACACAGAAAAATACACTTCTCCTATAAAAGTTATACAACTGCCTGTGTTAGTCATGTTTAACGTTAAGAGTAAAAAGAGCTGTTCATTAATATTAAATTATTTTATCCGATATGTCTACAACAGTAGAGGCTCTTTAAAGCATGGCATAGGACAGTAATACCATTAAGAGCTTAAGAAGAAGGGAGTGCTTCATAACAGATGTAATCTGGTCTTTTAGTAGAAATGTAAGGCACATATTCAAACTGAATTGTATCAAATATATCATATATAGTTAAATATAATTATTTTTGTCAGTTGCTGTGCTTGGGTCTCAGAAATATATGTAGCAAAATCATTGTCCACATCATTTTACCATTTCTTCAGACTGTCATTTCCAGTGTAGCACCACAAATTCTCAGTTCTAATATAAGTGAAGGCAACTGATAGTATTGTTGCATCCTGTTTAGATAAAAATCCCTGAACGTGGGTCTTAGGGTTGGTATTTCATTTTCAGTTTAGTGCTTCACTACACTTGACTTTTTTTGCAGTTCTGAAGTGCCACATTTCTTCATCGAGGTGTTCACTGGATCAATGGAGATGGAGTTTCTTGTGTTTATTCTTAACTACTTGCAGTCACTCTCTTCAAACTTGCACTGAGAGGTAAGGTTTATCTCTGAAATATCCAAGGTTCTTGTGCACACCAAGGTACCTGGTGCACAGGTAAGTTTTGAACAGTTTTACGCTGGTTAATGTCAATCTGCATCCAGGTCCATGAGCTTGATGCGAGAGCGTGGCGCGTGTGTTGCGTTCCTGCAGCAGCACCGAGTACAGACAAGACCCAAAATGAGGGAAATGAGGCCCACAGAGAGGGACGTACATGTTCCATAGAGCAATGGTAACTTCATTGAATCCCATACTGAAAGAGAAAATGATTTTAGTGCCGTGTTAAAACAAATCATTTTTAAAGTGCCCCTATTATGCTTTTTCAAATATGATCTTTCATGCAGTGTGTCATGTAGCTGTATGTGAACATAAACTATCTGCAAAGTTGTGACGCCGACAGTGCACGATAAATGAAGTTTTTGTCTATCAAAAAAAAGAGTCTGCTCACATTCGCCTAAACGAGTCGTCAGCAATTCGAATCTTTTTCTGTTACGGCCACACGTCACAAAGTAACACATTTGAATAATGTCCGCCCACGTTCTACGTCACGAACAACTTGCCCGCCCACAAACACTTACCACTGAGAAACGTCCTGCTCCAGTCGTGCTTGCGAAACAGTTTCTTGTCGATGTGCCACTTCAACCGTTTCATCGTCTCATCGACTCCGGCTCGAATTGATAGGGTAAAATCGAGGCTATCTTTTCTATGTACTGACAGGTCTCCAGAGCTATCGTTCAGTTATGGCAATGGGCGTTTCGTTTTCCGACACACGCTGTGGCGGTAGACCAATCATAAAGGACTGCGCCATCTGACCAATCACAGCAGTGAGGCCTCACGGAGAGGAGGGGTTTAGACAGACTGATTCTTCCAACTGCTTCACACAAGTCGTTTACGAATCATTTAGAAATGGGGTAAAATTAAATCTATTTTTGGAGAAAACTAAAGTGTTTTTTGACCTTGCATACATGTAAACCTGTTTTAAGAGACTCATAAAACAATATTAGCAACCTTTAAAATGGCATAATAGGGACACTTTAATATCGACATTATTTCACATCAAGTAAAATCTTGTATAAATTTATTTTGTCTTGGTTTATATAGTATTGTGCAGGGTGGTTATGGTCTAGTGGCAAAATGCTCACATCTGGAAGCTGTAGATTCAAATCCTACCTCCAGCACTACCACTACTGGGTCCCTGAGCGAGACCATTAACTCCAAGTAGCTCCACGGAGACTGTCCATGAAATTAGTAAATGGAAGTCGTTCTGGATAAAAGCGATAAGAGCGTCTGCTAAATGCTGTAAATGTACATATCCAAATGTACATATCCATTTCTGTTGTCATTTGAGACAATCTGTCAAACTTCCTGGCTTCCTGTCAAACAACCACAAAACCTTGTATACGTATATGGGAAAGGCGTAGGAATTAAAAATTTAAATTTGCGATTTGTTACCTCAAGTGTGAGAGCCTAAGGGTCAATAGGCAAATTGCTCATTGTGTTAGAAGGGCTGATCTTATTCCAATCTAATCTGATCTCCTCTCATAAGATCCTCTAAGTGCTCTAATGCACTAACTGTACAAAATGTTTTCCTTTTTCCTTGGAAGCTCAATTTGGAATGTTGAGGACGTTAAATGTGCGCCTTATGAACATCAAGGCCGATTTCATTTGAAAAGTAAAACAGGCTACATATAAGAAACAATAAGAAGGATTCCCAGGCTACTGAATGTGATGTCCATGACAGAGAGAACTAGAATGACTACCAGTGTAGCTGAAAGTCACTAAGACCATCTTATTAATCAGAAATGTTTGAAGCTGTGGGCTGTAAGATAGGTTCTTGGTAGAGACCTTTCCCCTAGAGCCTATTTGAGTAAACAAATGGAATCACTACTTCTACTTTTACTCTAGTTATTACACACGCATCTGTACTTCAACCTGAGTATAGTATGTGTGTGCTTTTGCCACCTCTGCCCAGCGGAAAATTGGCATCATCAGAAGTTTATCTGGGTTACGGCACCAATATTGGTTTTTAAACTCATACCTTCTGTATTTCAACCTTGAAAGTCCACTTCAATAGACAAAAATGCTCTTGTTATATTAAGCGACTGATTATTTGTCATTGTGAACAAGCCACAGTCCCTCTGCATTTGACCCATCCAATAGTACCTTTATCGGTCCAGGACTTGAACCGGCGACCCTCCGACCACAAGGCCAGCTCCCTAACCGTTACACGACCAACTGCCATAAAGCATCAAATGTGACCCAATCTGCTGTAATGAGTCAGAAGTCGGCGTTCTATTTATTTAGATACGGGCCAATTGTGTTGACAAACATCAAAAATATTGGTTTTTCTTTTTTGGTCTTATATGAAAGAAAAGGTCTTCAAAATTAATCTGGTCTCCAAAAAAGAAAAATTTCTATTTTTGTGATGTTTTTCAACATAATTGTATCTAAATAAATAGAACACCGACTTCCGACTCATTACGGCAGATCGGGTCACAAATGTCAAAATTAAAGGGTACAAAAAGAAAAACATAGCCACTCACATGCAAATTTGACTATAAGGAGGACTCGCTTGGATGTGATATCGGGTTCTTTGCTCCAGAGCCCTGTTGTGCTTGATCGTAGCCAAGGTGTCGCTATGCAGTAGTACTCGCCCGCATCACTCTCCTGGGTGTTGTGAATGTTAAGGGCAAAGGTTTGGGACTTCAGGCGTTCTAGGCTGCAGTCACTGGAGCCGTTGCGAGGGCTCTTTTTCACCACGCCTTGGCGATCCATACCGGCCAGCAGAACCAGACTGTCTGACCCTCGAAAATGCCTCAGATACCACCGAATTTCATATGCCACTTGGTCTGGATGAAGAAACAGATACAAAAGGATACTTAGAACATATTCATTTTATGGTTACAGCATTTATGGTTCCGACATAATGTTCGGTAGCGCAACAAAAGAACCTGTTTGTCATACTTGTAAGCTCGGACTTTAATTTACAGCTGGCATTACTGGCAATTAAGTTATTCACCTTTCCAAACCCTGTCAGAGGACAAATCAGTGTTTACAGAGTCAAAATTACATACATTGAAACCTATAAGCAGTAACACTGTTTGCAAGAGAGAGATTTTGATTTTAATTCCTTTATTTTCATCTATTGATTTCTAGGTATTAGTAGAGTCGGGATCAAGATCACCTTAACCGAGACCAAGACAAGACGAAGACCAGAGTGTGTCGAGACTGAGACCATGGTGGGGCGAGACTGTGTCAAGACTGAGACCGGATCAATGCATGTCTTACACCACATGACAAGTGGAACATGGATGGAGAATAAAATTATTTAATGATAAATAATGCATTTTTCTATATTTATGTTTCCCTACTGATCACTCTTTAACATTATAAAATGAAAAATATTTTCTAATCGATTGAAAATGAAGAAACACAGTTGGTGGCGTAACGGTTGGGCGTTCGCTCCGTGATCAGGAGGTCACCAGTTCGAATCCTAGACCAGTACTCATGAGCAAGGTACCGTGCCCAAGCACTGCTCTCCGGGCGCTGCCCATGCTAGCTGCCCACTTGCATCTGCTCCTTCACAGATGGGTCAAATGCAGCGGTCACATTTCGTTGTGGTGCACTGTGTGCTGTGCTGTGGTGTGTTATGCACAAATAATCACTCACTTTCACTAAAGTTTTGTGTAATTTTGAGCCGTTTCGGACTCATTTTGGTCTACAAAATGAGCTGCTTTTGGCCTTTCTGGAAGAGAACTATGCACATGATGGCGTTCCACATGAACGTTGCAAGCGCTAACGTGTGTTTACATCACGAAATAATGTCATTTTTGTGTTTTTACACTATTACTTCAGTTTTTGTGCAGGAATTACTCACGAATAATTTCATATACAAAGGCATGAATATAATATCCAGTAAATTCAAAGTCTTCTGACAGTCTGTGTATGGTTTCTGTAAGTTATAGGGATTCATTCATTCATTCATTCTCCGAACCACTTAATCCCAACTGGGGTCACGGGGGGACCGAAGCCTATCCCAGTACCCCGGACCAACCCAGGGCAGGTGCCAACGCACCGCAGGGGGCACACACCCACACAATCACACTCCCACAGACTGACCTAACAGGCCAATTTAGATACACCAATTAAACCTATATTGCATGCTTTTGGACTGTGGGAGGAAACCAGAGCACCCAGAGGAAACCCACGAGAACATAGGGAGTTTTAATAGTAATATTCTCCGAGTTATCGTCTCGAAATAAAATCCTGAGTCCTCTTTGTCCATGACAAGACGGTTTGCTCTCGACGAGCTGCTTCATTCAATGTCCCGCCCACAACAACAGTCTCTGACTGGCTATACGTCAAACGAGTAGGAACCAATCGACACTGAAGCCTCATTGTCACTCACACCACACTTACACATGAGCGCAGCGTGAAGCTCTGAGAAGGAGAAGAGGAGAGTTTGGTGTTTGTAAAACTGTAAATTTTGACAAATTTTCTTTTTTTTGCACATCAGTTCCAAATATCGGTTATCAGCCCCATTAACTATCAATAATCAGTATCGATATTGGCCCTGAAACCAATATCGGTCAACCTCTATTACCTTAAGTTACATTTTTTTTTAATTCCCAAAAATGTGTCAGTGAGTGACTTTGTAGAACGAATGGGAACAGGATGCGTCATTAAGGTTATAGTATAAAATAAACAAGCAGAAACAAAACCAAAGAACACAAAAACACAGTATTGTTGCTAATGAGACATCAAAGATATACATTAACCCCTGCAAAACTGTCAAGTACTATTATTGTTTTCAGTTACTCTTTTAATTTACTATTCATTCTGTCAAAACTCTGACAGACACAAAATTCTAAATGTTAAAATCTATTCTAATCACTCCTGAAAATAGGACAATGCAGTGGAAACTATCATTTATGTGAAAAATGACAGCAATAAATGTATTATTTACAGTAATAGATGATAGTACAGCTATTCCTACCTACCCTAAATCTTAGTAAACAAAAGTAAACAGAAAGCTAGATTTAAAAAAACAACAGCTGTCAAATCTCATATGTTACGAACTTTTATGTGGCCATCAAATACTCACAGGTGCCTAAAAGAACCTTTTATATCAGTCCACTGAAAGATATGTATTTATAATCATATTGTATAGATATGCATCTTGCTATCTTTCTGATGATAATAATAATCCGCCCTAACAACTAAATGCAAACAATATTACAGCTCCACGTAACGATAACCTTAACCTGAATCAATTCTTTTAGTGTCTTTTAGCGTTTTACCTAAATGCATTTACTTTTTGCTCCATTGGCTCGTATCCAACAGTAATGAGAAAGATTAAGCTCGTAATATATGTTAGAATGTTGAGTCTGTGTCTATGTATGACACCATTAGGTCTCCTTAAATATACTCCTTTACACGCAGCAGTTTAGGAGACAACCAATGAAATGTAGAATGTAGGGGTGGGCGATATAACGAATATACTCAATGTATCTCGGCTTGTTCCACGTGCGATGTAGTAAATGACTATATCGTGACCATCGAGTATAAATCCTAACGTTATTGTTAAAGAGACAGCATGTAGTTCGCTTTCGAGTTTTGCTTTTTTTTCTACAGAAAAACCAAAGATGAAGGAGTTATAGTTATAGTTTATCGACCTTATAATTATAATTTAATAGTTAGGTCTTACAAGTTTAATAAGCACGCAATCAATGGCTCCCCTTGCCCACTTGTCTGTCCCCAATATAAAGTATAAAGTTTGCTATATTATACTTTGGTTTAAAATAAAAGCATTTACTATGCTTCGGCTAAATTTATTATATTGGTGTCATTTTATGCAATATAGGGCCGAATTTATCATTTATACAGTGAGTTAGAGGAAATTTCAAGGTATTGAGACATATATCGTGTATCGTGATATAGCTTAAAAATATTGCGATATTATTTTTATGCCATATCGCCCAGCCCTAGTAGAATGCACCACTAAGAAGTAGAGTCATTGCTGGTATACAGTCATATATGGACCTGAATGTCAGATCGATTATCAGCAGAAGTAACACTGGAACTATTTTTGCCATGAAGACTCGGAGCCTAATGCTGGCTGAGCGATGCTAATGCCAAAGATAATGAAGATGTGGTTGGAGAAGTAATATTTATAGACCCTGTGAGAAAGGCTCACAGGAAGGAAGTAAATAGTTTCTGAGGTTGCTAGTGAAGTGTTGATTTTGGAACTAAATGAATATGTTTGGTCTTGGAGCCTAATACAAACCAAACATTCCTCTTCAATCACCAAACCATCATTCTCCAATTCTTCATCCCAAACAGTTTCTCTCCAAGTGTTCCACAAAGCACCTCTCTATTCCATTTGGAGCTTTACCTTCAATATCTCAATATCTCTTCTCACATTCTGATTCCCAGCTTAAAGCAACTCTGATCATATCCATCACTAAAAGGTTTAAAGCAGGGGTGGGCAACTCCGCTCCTGGAGGTCTGGTGTCCTGCAGGTTTTCCATTCAACTGGATTTCAGAACATTCACACCTGGTCGCAGGTAGATAACCACCAGAAGAGACAGATCAGGAAGGACGGAAAACCTCCAGGACACCGGATCTCCAGGACTGGAGTTGCCTACCCCTGGTTTAGAGGGACAGCCCTAGCATATTCACCACACCAAAATATGAAACTTGAAATATAATAGGAAACCTGCCCAAACATATCCTCACCAAGTTGACACAGGGGTATAATGCTTCATTTCTGGCTCCAAATATCTTTTTGAAAAACATATTTTTTAAAAGAATGATCTTGTGCCCTGATGAGTTTAGCTCCAACAGCACTTTCTCTACATGTTCCATCTTCCTCGTTTAGATTAAATGGCCTTTAGAAATCTAAGGAAATAAGTTGAGGACGGAAAAGCCCCAAAAATGTAGCAATTCTGCTCCAAACTATTAAGGAACCATTTTCTTTTCAACAAAGTCACAAAGTCCAGAATTAAGTCTATAGACACAGGTTAAAACTTTTTTTCTCTGATTGAGCCCGGGCTTTTCTCTCATGTTATCTCAGTGAGTATTTCGTTTTACGCTGCGGTTAGATAGATTCACAATGTTTATCATCATTTTGGTTAACATATAATCTAAACTTTGCCTCTTTAATTCATAAAGCATCACGTTATCATGACATCACTAGGGCTGAGCAAAAAAAAAAAAAAAATCGATACATCAATATATCGCGATATTTCCTTTCATGATATATTACATTGATTTCTAGCTACAAAAATCAATATTTCTGAGGGGGAGAATAGTGCACCACAAGCAGTCTCAGATAACTGGGCTGGGCTGGGCACATTTAAGTTTTAATTTTCAATCTTATGCACTTTATCTTAACGTTTTTTGGTGTCCACTAGTTCAGTGTGTTAAAATGCAAAGACAATAAAGTTAAAATTCAGTTCTGAGTTATGTTGTTTTGGCTGAATTATTAATGTAATGTGATTTATTAAGACCACACTGATCGTACACAGCAATCGTATTGTGACCCATTTATCACGATACTTATCGTATCGTGAGGTCCTTGTAAATACCCACCACCTGCTAACCTAGGCAGAAGTCGTATGCTATTGAGACTGCAGTGCTGACAACAGGTATATTTTATACCCTTTATAGAAATGTTCAAAAGGGCGAAAAAAACTAGAGTTGAAGACAAAATCACCTAAACCGAGACCGAGACCAGACCAAGACCAGAGTGTATCGAGACCAAGACAAGACCATGGGTAAACACCTGTGTTAGATACTAATGGCCACTATGGACCACCAGAGGGCAGAGCTCACAAGCTTTCTGTTCCCTTATTGAACTTTCGATTTGTTACTTCTTGTGGAGATCTACTGCCTGAAGCGTTTATACTGTATGTGAAGAATGTTTACACATTGAATTGTTCTATAATTCATCTCATTGCTTTTGATGGGTAAAAATCAGGTCGCAGGGTCAAGTAAATACGTTTGCAATTGTGTTATTAGTCACATAGGATGTGTGAAATGTCAGAAATCCAGAAAATGACCTTCTGATTTTGAAAAGGTCACTGGGGTTTACTAAGCTTTCCTTTGCCGTTGGTTAATTTCAGAGTCGACAACTTTCCTCAGAAGATTCTAATTTCAAAAAATACTGTACATGTAAATATTGACTGAAACCCCATGACCATGGGATTGGGATTAGAATGCCTTAAAAATGAGATACATCAATTTCAGTCCAAAAGTGAACAGTATTATAATGCATCACATCACGCTATAGTGCCACCAACTGATTTTCTCCGCATTCAGTCAGTTCCAATGTAGGTATTAAGCAGATACAGCACAATAACACTCTCAAGCGAACGTCCTTTTGCACTACTGCGTGGTTAGTAAGTGATGTTGTGGTTTGTTACAGCAGCTCGGTCCTGTTGCCTAATGGATCCAGAAGGCAGCACAGCAGGCAGTGATGGTGCTAGCCCGGCTGGGGATGGTTATAGTGGCTTTGTCTCTCGCTTTAGACTGTCCTCTGTGGTGCTAGTGTGCAGGATGTTCAAGCGTGTGTTAATAACCTGTCAATCGCTTCCGGCTTTTTTACAGGCCAAATGCTAACCCTATTCGGCTGCTCCAGGTTTAGGAATTATCACTGGCAGAGTGGTCAGTAATGGAATAGCCTTTCATTAGTGCTTGGATCAATGTTTAAGACTTTTAACACCATCCTACTTCATGTCCCAGTTAGAACCTGCTGTTTTTAGACCCAAGTAGCAGTACGAAGCCCTTTCCCTGATATTTGCATGCTAATTTCCTGTTTCTAATGTAACTTACTGCAAGAGCTCACTTGTGCAAACTCGCCCACAAGGTCAGGAACTTTTTTTGTCTGTCAACTATGTAGACAACAGATAATAAAATTTTCGACAATATGTTACTTGTGCAACATGCCAACTCAGGGCATCTAATCAGGTTGTGTCAGTTGTTACACAACCACAGAGGGTTTAAAAGCGACTTACAATTGGAAAAAACATTCAAGCTTGGAACTGTAGAACTAACAGTGATTACTAAGTGCTAAGCTGTAAGTGTAGGAGGATGAAAGTATCCTCAGTAAATTTGGACAAGGGTAGTATAGGACGGGCAGTGATCTGATCTAAGAGAGGAGGAGCTCTCTGAAAAGAAGAGTCTTCAGGAAGCTCTTGAAGACGGAGAAGGACACATGTTCTGTGTGATAATAACAGAATTAGGCATAAGCCTTAACCTAAAGTGAATCAAAATTTCCTTCTGCCATTTGAGATTATTTTTCCAAGGTATCAAATTTTGCAAATTGCATCCAAAAAAAAGAATAATAAGGAAAAGAGCAATAGGAAGGAAATAGGAAAGAAGGTTAAAGAATCCTTCAATCCAGTAAATGATACTCCATAAAAGCTCAGCACTAAAGAGGACCAGTTTGAAATAATAAGGACAGCATAAAAAATATATAGAGAGAGATGATAATATAGAGTGAGATGATAATAACTGCACGACAATAATTTACTGAAATATTTAGATACTGATTAGATACTCATTTTTAGTCATATTTAGATACTCATTTAGTTTTTATAAAATGAACATATTTTGTTCATTTTTTTTAAAGAAATCATCATTTTGGACTGTCAACCTAAATTATATGAATGAATTTATTAATGAAGCTATTTAACAGGAAGAGGAGTTAAATAAATATTTTCATTTGATTACATAAAAAAATTGTTTTATCTGATTTATTAGAATCTCTTGACACATGTTGTGATACCTTGTGTTGACTTAGTTCGTCTTGGCTTATACCCGACTACCTTAATAATAGTCAAGTAATGTAACTCGTTTTCTCTCATTAGCTCTAATGTGCCTCACATGAGTCTGCCTTTGTTTAGATCTGCCCCGTTGCTTGTGCCTCATATCTGTTGCGCGCTGTTGTTTGAAGTTTGTGTTATAGCTTTGGAAAATGTTCAGTGTGTGTGTGAATAAAGACCACTGCAGTATCCTGCATTTTGGTTCATTACAGAAAACTTTTTTGCATGCTTACCTGGATTGGGAGATGTTCCTGACACACTCACAATACAAAAGATTTTAAACGTTTCCCAGGGGTAAATACTCGTCAGGTCTGAGCTAACGGACAGATCAAATGTTGGTCCTGCAGACATATAGAACAGCCAGAAGGTTTTTGTCAAAAGTCACACATCTAAAAATAATCAGTCTAGCAGGAACAAAAATACATGACTTCAGACAAGGCACTTAAGGTCTGTGCTTATGGTTTGTGCTCAAACCCTTACTTATGTGCTCGAAGGTAAGGTGAATCTTATTTGACTCTCCCTTCGCCGTCTCCACCCAGTCATTACCATCCAGCCTGGACCAGGCACTAACTTCACATGAGTAGTATCCTCGATCCGCCACCTGCACAGCCTGGATCCGGAGCCGAAACTCGTTTTTGCCTGTCTTTACCAGACTCAGGCCGTCCTTCCGACTGGGCTCTTGCCCATCTTCTAACTTCAAAACCAGGTCAGGAGTGAGGGACACAAGTTTGCGACTTGGTGTTCCTACGCCCTCCTGGACTAATATGAGGAGAGAGAGGGCCACACCCTCCCGGAGGTTCTTCAGCGAAGCCTGGCACATCATCTCAAAAGGCGAGCCGATGGACATTGCTTGCTGTACGTTGCGGGCCACCACAATGACACCAGGTTCTGCAGGGACAGGTAGAAAGATTGTTGACGGATATAGTTTGGAAGGAGTTGGATAAGTGGATGATTTTTTGGGTTTGGCCTAGAGGTAGAATACTCGCCTAAGGAACAATAGGTTGTAGGTTCAAAGTCAGCTCTATCCTACCTTTAGCACTCCTGCTGTTTTTGACACAGGCACTTTTAGATTGTTGTAGTCAAGACCACCTAAACCGAGACCAAGTCCCAACCGAGACCAGAGTGTGTCGAGAACGAGGCAAGACTAAGACTCTGAAGGGCCGAGACTGAGATCGACCAAATATAGCCCAAGCAGCCCTTTAAAAGGAGCTGAACAAAGCAAACAACATACACTAAACAACATTAAACATGTTTATACCATATTTCTCTCTTACATACCGTATCTATAATGAGAAAATTGCTTCACTGGAAGCAGTTATCTAAACTGACATCATATGTTAAACTCAACAAACCAAAGTGGCAGAACACTTGAAGTGAGAAGTTATCCAGTCTGACAGTAAATAGCTCATCAATAGTAATATTCTTGTGGCTGTGGTCTTGGCTGGTCTCGAAATAAAGTCCTGAGTCCTCTTGGTCTGAGTACAAATATGATCGATTCCAACAAGAATGAGATCTTCAAAAACTGGTCTCGAGACCAGTCTGCACAACAACAATTTACTGAAATATTCAGATACTGATGTTTCATACTTGAACTGAATGGTTTTAGCTGTTGGATAACCATTGTGGCAGAGGTATAATGTAGTGGTTGGCATTTAATTTTAATAAAATGAACATGTTTTGCTCATTTTTGTTAAAAAAAAATCATCATTTTGGACTGTCAACCTAAAATACTGTATATAAATCAATTTAATAATGAAGCTATTTAACTGGAAGACGAGTTAAAGAAATATTTTCAATTGATTACATAAAAAAAATCATTTTACCTGATTTATTAGAATCTCATATGCCACATGTTGTGATAGCTTGGCTTATACCCAACTACCTTTGTCCGAGTACAATTATGACCGATTCCGACAAGAACGAGACCTATAAAAATGGGTCTCAAGACCAGTCTTATGTACTTTTTAGAACCTACTTTATCACTCTATCAATTTATAAAATTTTTACAATATTTTTTTTGCCAATTGTGGTTAGATCCTGTCAAACTATTTGACTGATGGTTAAGTTTTGATCCTTCTTTCACTGCACTGACAACACAACCCTTGGGAGCTCTTTATTTAACTATCCCAACTTATCCCAATTGGCATAAAAGAATAATAACTTTTTCAATGTCACTTACATCAGCACCAATACTAAAGCAGCATCGTTAAAAATAAATAAATTGGCATTAGCAACCCCACTTCAGAACCAGGCAAAAAACAGAAACTATTCCATTATATTCATGTTGTGAAATGCTAATCAAGTTGCTAATGCTAACTTGGTTTGAGCAAATAACCTTTTTAAATGTAACTTCTGACTTACATTTTCCTGACGACAGCCACTTGCATTAGCATGGGCTAAATCATAGTGACGTGTCGGTTGCGATTGAAATGGCTCATAGAGCCAGCTCTTTGAAGTGAACGACTGGAAATTTTTTCCCCTCTATTTTTCCTGTTCAAACTGCCTGATTGGTCAACTACATGATGTGTGGTGGCATAAGTGTGTCCAGGGCAAACAGGGGTGGGGCGGGGGGCTTGGGTGAGAGAGAGAGCGTGCACGTGCGAGAGAGAGAGAGCTAGGAAAAACTAGGAAAAGCATAAAATTGGGATGCATTTCTATTACATCTATAATACAAATGCCAGTCTTCACTAAGGATTAGCTAAAACTGTCTCCTGGATACTACTTTTTTCTTTTTGTTTTACACAATTTCGTTCATATTTTCTTGTGATTCTCTAAGGTTCTCTCTGTTGTTTCCAACCGTCTCAACCCTCTCGAGTTGACGAATGACCGACTTAACCCTCACCAGGACTCTATGGAGACATCATCATCTGAAAGCAGCTGGGATTTTTCAGACCCTATGGACTTGAACTGAATTAGCAGTTCAATACTGAACTAATTTTAGCTTAATGTTGCTGAGAGGATCCTGCAAGTGGCCCAGTAACGACTTGGGATTTGAAAACGTCCCTTGGACTATTTTTATATCGTTACTTCTTTAAAAATGACTAATTAACGATTCATCTTGAACTAATGCTTGCTGTGTATTAAATGTTTGTGTGCCCGGTTGCCCAGCGGATGATGGGGTCCCCTTCTGAGTCTGGTTCCTCTCAAGGTTTCTTCCTATTAGAGGGAGTTTTTTAATTTGCCACTGCCTCAGACTTGCCTTTTGGGGGTTTAGGCCGGTTGTATGTAAAGTGCTTTGAAACAATGACTGTTGTTAAGAGCGCTATATAAATACATTTGAATTTAAATAGTCAAACATTTATCAATATTATACATACAATCAGAGATTGGATTTTTTTTTCAAATTCAGATGGGTATTTCTTTTTGTACTTTTGTTACACTCTACATTGAGTATAATAATCCATATAAATAATAAGTATTTGATGTAATGTATGTTTTGCACATTAGTAATTGATTTTACATATAATTTGACATTATTTTTGTAAGAAATTAATTTAAGCAACAAAAAAATCTAAGGAGCCACTTGGGAAAGTGCCGAAAGAGCCGGGCCGAGCCATAAAAGAGCCGAAATTCCCATGTTTTATGTTTACGCTATGTAGACTCCAGAGGAACGATCACCTTAATTACATAGACATCTTCCAGGAGCTAGTTGAGTTTAATGTGCTTGCTGGAGGTAGGATAAAGCCAGGCTTGAACCAGTAATCCTTTAGGCCTATAGGTGAGAATCCTACCACTAGACCACAGTAGACATGCATAAATCATCTACCACACTTATGCACCTACTAGTGAGAGTGAGGACTCACTTTTAGAAGCCAAACTGATTTTCAGTGCCCGAGACTGATGTTCTGAGGTTTTTCTCCAGATGCCATCTCGAGTTGGGGACCATGTTGAGACACTGCAAGCATATTCACCCGCATCTGCATTTGTGGTCTGGACCAGACGGAGCTTGAATGTAGCTGGTGCCTGTCGGGTTATAACCATGAGCCCAGCGTCAATGCGGCCCCTGTATTTTTCACCAGGTTCCAGAGCCCCGTTTTCATTTAACGAGGCAATGACGTCAGGAGTAAAGCGGTCCACGGCAGGTGAGGCCACTGAATAGAACCAAGAAACTCCCAGTTTTTCATCTCCGTGCGAAATGTTAGACACTCTACACACAAGCTCTGTGGGATCGCCAAAATATTGTGCCACGGCTGGAGATTCAAGAGCTACTGAGAATCTTGGATCTGAAAGAGACAAAGAGGATTATATGTTGTATGTTTTGGTAACATTTTCTAATGTAACATTGCATTTGTTAAAATACGATACAAAATACAATTTTAATATTAAACATTACATCAAGTAGTTCTTGCATAGGCTCACCTTTAAATCTACAAAATACTTTAAATACTTAAATACTTTTAATATCAGATAGATATCAGTAGATTTACTTAAATACTACTTTAATGTGTGATTTACTTTTTACTGGAGTTAAATTTTGTGTATTCTGAGGTGCAGGTGGATGATTTAGAAAATCTCACGATTCGATTAGATTCAAAATCAATTCACGAATCATAAGCGATTCACAATTTATAAATGATGCAGAATTTAATACACAGACAAATTTGTGTCCAGATTGCTGTTTTGAGTTACTTTTCCCGTTTGACTGTGGCAGATCAACAAAAAAGTCACGCTGAATCAAATGTAGTTTGCTAACTGTAGTGCATATGGACGCATACTGATTGCATTTCCTTCGTGCTAACGCGATGGAGGGCTATCTGGGCAGATTTCGACATTGCGCCATCTATAGGATTCATCTATAGGCTCGTGTTAGGGAAAAAGTAAACTAGTGCCATTACGTTGAAAAATTTGGATTTTTTTGGAATGCATGAACCTGATTTTGAATTGACAAAGAATGAATCGCGATTCAATTTGATTCGATTTTCTGGCACAACCCTACTCTGAGGTACTCTATACGTCACACTGAACCATTTTTGAAAAAGAAGTCCCTTTGACAAAACACTAACAAAGTTTTTGTCCAAATCAGTCAAGTTTTAAGTGAAAGCAAGAATCAACGTTGAGGGTGAAATGAAGCCTCTCACGCTGTTGCCCGTATACAGCTGGGAACCTCATGCATGGCAGAACAGTGGCATCACACACTTACATATCTTTAAAACATGCATCATGAACCTCAGTTCAAACCTTTATGTTCATTTCCAGGGTGTGGCAAGCAAACAATTCATATTATCAAGGCACATATGATCAGTATACACATACATACACACACAGAGCTTGCTGTGCTCAACTGAGCCGTATGTGTAGCTTATGTGGGTTTGCATTAAGCTTTTGGACATCATCATATCCAAGTCACTGGAACCATCTGCTTACTGTGGCCTTAGCCACAGTGAAAAAGTATTCTAAGTTAAACATTAAACTCCAAGCCGAGCAGCAACTAGATCTCTATGTACTAAAGCATGCTTTAAAGGCATAGAGATTTCATTTTTAATGAGGATGCTTTGCATCATGTAGTTATCTGATACAGTATGTGTAGCAGAATGACTATTAGAGCATCTCTGGACCTTTTTCATCAATTAGGAAGTTAGAAATATCTTCATTTACCATTCTGTTCATGTTACAATGCGGTTCCCCTGTGTTTGTTGTGCATTTAAGCCCCGTCTCTCCACTTTGCCACCACCATGCTGTGAAAGTCTGTGTTTAGATATTTTATGCTTGTTTAGTTGATTAAACATCTTTTAAAATGCATCTAGTCTTCCATTACCCTTTAACCATCCCAGTTGTAAGGTGACAACTGAACTGATAGAGGTTTTGCTTTCAATACACAGAACACCACAACGAAATGTGACCTCTGCATTTGACCCATCCGTGAAGGAGCAGTGGGCAGCTTACAAGGGCAGCGCCTGAGGAGCAGTGTTTGGGGACGGTGCCTTGCTCTTAAGTACCTCAGTGGTAACTTTACCGGTCCTGGATTCAAACCTGTGAACTTCTGATCACGGGGCGAACACCCTACTGTTACGTCACCAACTGCCCTAATTTAAAAAGCCAAATTTAATGCATGTGGGGTCATAATTTTGAGTGAACGGGCGATGTTTTTTTTACCTCTGGCTCATCGTGTAAGTCTGCATCGTTAGATGATCACTTCCCAAAGAAAGAATCAAGACTTGCTTGCTTTGAACATGCCATGAGTGAAGTGTGAATAAATGAATTAATGGTTTGGAGTAAATGAGACAAAGGATGCAAACTCTCGCCAACAGGAACACTTAATATTCTAGAATGTTGAAACAAGGGGCGGGGCGTGAAGTTCGGTCCACGGCCCTTTGTGTGGGCTCAGAGCATGAAGTATGATTAAGTATTTAAGGATAAACTCCTTATTCCCAAATCACACAGGACCTCATTTATCAATACGAGTGCAGATTTGTAAAAAATGTAAAAAATCACCACACGACAAGTTCCATGTGTGATTCATGAAACAGGTATTCCTGTGCCAATCCCTGCGTATGCACATTTCCGTGTTGATAAACCTGGCGGCTCAAACCAATCATAAGCCTCGGTTGTAATGAGGTCAATTCCCACCAAAGAGAAATTCCTCTATTTTGCTGCCTTCCGTTCCTCAAGTTTTTGGGAGCGGCCCCATACACTATCTGTCGTTTATTAGCTGAGATACACTCTCTCAGCTTCAGACGTGCATGTGTACAAGCTATTGCACCAATCACACCAGGAAACCCAGCAATATCATGAAATTCCCTGATTGTAACACCTTGCTGAGTCAATATAATGACATAAAATATGAAAAAGTAATGGTAGCTATAGGCATGTCTGCAATAACGTAACTTTGCGCATGGAAAAATTGTAATTTCTACAGTCTGTAATCTTACAATTACATAAGTCGATATAGAAAGTTCATTAATCATATATAACCCATAATAAACATCACCTGAAACATAAATGCTTAACATAATTTAAGCCCAACTATGATTATGTAATTAATGTAATTAATTCTCTGACATAGCTTGATTTCCTCCGCTGCAGCGCGAGTCTGCACTGACAGGAAAGTACGTACACGATCTGAGAGCTGGCGTGGATTTTAGTGTACCCTACCTCATGTCAAAATTGATAAATCACAAAACTGGTGTTGAAATGATCGTATACCCGTTTTTTTGTCGTACGCACGTTTGATAAATGAGGTCTACTGTGTGTTTGGTCTGCAATTTGGATCTTAGTACTCAGTCTTGGTCACAGAGGGTCATTTTAACGTCCCTTGTCGTCATCCCTTTACTTATCAATATTAAATTGTCGTTATTAGTGTATTAATGAGATCATCTTCTTAAACAAGGTCTTTCATGTCAAATCTCCTCCATGAAACCGGCAGCTGCAGTGCTCCCAGTCCCCAGACAACTAAGCCAGGGCATTGTCCTTATTGTTCGTACCTGTCTCTCTCCATTTATTAGTTTGTCAGTCAGACCTGGAGGTTGCTTGCTCTTTTGTTTGCCTTTTGTTTGTGTAATTGATCTCTCGCTATACTGTATGTATTTAGACTCAGCCTACATGCCATCCTCTTTTTCTTTGCTTGAAGTCATGCCTTTCACTAAAGCAACTAACTGTACCTTGGGCAAGGATGGAACCGTTTGTTTGTGTTTAATTTTCTATATTTGTTTTATCACAGCACTGATGCAGCTGTCTGTACACTAGGGGTGTAACGGTACATGTATTCGTCTCGAACCGTCACAATACACGTGTCACGGTTCGGTTCATGTACTCCAATGCCGAATACAGTCACTCCCTGGCGTCCAGAAGGGGGCGCACGTGATAATCCAACGCTAACTGTCACAATTGGAAAAGCAGAAGAAGAGCACGCCAATCCAAAACAAGAATGGAAAGTTCAGACAGCACACAAGAGCTCGAAGACCCGCCTGCTTGTTTTAAATCTGTTGTGTGGGAAAGTTTCGGGTTTCCTGTTAAGTATGACAGTAAAGGACAGCGAGTTGTTTATAGGAGGATTACGGTGTGTCGGCGTTGTAAGGCAGTTGTACGGTACGTGAGTGGAAATACGACCAACATGCTAACGCATATCAGACGACATCATCCAGACATCATACATGCCTTATTTATTTTGGAGCATTTGTAGTAAAAGAGAATTTGTTATTTAAATTTCTTGAATCTTAATGCACATTTAATGTTTTTTTTATTTGTTTCAGGAAAAGGTTGCTTTAACCTTTGAAAGTTTAACACAGTCTCTCTTAATTAAAAGTTTTATTTTTCATTATTCTATTTATTTTGTACTTTAAGATGACATATTGTGACCAAATACTACTGGCTGTTCAAAATAAACAGAAAAAAGCAAGCACTGGGAATTCGTTGCTTCTTCCTGTTGTACCGAACCCGTATCGAACCGTGACCCCAAAACCGAGGTACGTACCGAACCGTGACATCTGTGTACCGTTACACCCCTACTGTACACTGATCTTTATTTTACATTTACACACGTTAGTCATTATTACAGACATTTCAGACATTCATGCTCTAATTACAGGGACAGTCTGCCTGGAGCAACTAGGGGTTAAGGCAGAGATGGGGTCTTGAGTCTGAGATTTGGACTCGAGTCGCACTTAAGTTGCACAAACTGTATCAGGTGGTCAGAACAAAACAGCGCACTAATATTTCTAAATACATTTATCAAGCTTTCATTGTGTTTCTTCACATGCCGCTCTTCAGACTATACTCTGACCAATACCGTAGTGTATAATAGATGACAGTACAGAATACTTTCAATTCATAACATACATCTATACAGTGTTACCTAGACCTTATGGCACGGATCTGATGAGAGAAGTTCATCGAGAAGTTCATCTTATGCTCAACACTGGGTTTCAATCCTTAAAAGTGACTGCACCCCACTGCCCACAGTCCCCTTTGGCTTGTCACAGGTTTGGTGCAAACTGCACTCTCTTTCTACTTCTATTTCTAGTTTAAAGTTTATGTTTAATACACCATTTCTAGCTTAAAGTTTATATTTTATATTCTATTTATATGTACTTTATTTCATGTGTCCTGTTTGTTCTTTCTGTTTGCATTGTGAAAACTGGAGCCACGTCGTCTCATCTCTCTGCATACCTGTACATTATATAGCAGAGATGACAAAGTTTACTTTTGACTTTGACTTTGAAGAGTAACTATAATTCTTAAAAGATTTCCCGCATTTCTTCGCAGTTGAATTCAACTCCAAACTCAACACAATTTACAGTTGCTTAGATTATCTGGCTCAAGTTATGTGAGCTCTAGGCCTGTGACTACTGTAGAGACCAGTACACATGGGGATGTCAAATCTTGTGAATGATAACAAACAAGAAAGGCTACACTAATGTCAATGATACATTCATCAGACAAGTCAAAGTAAGCCTACAGTAAAAGTATTTCATTCAATTTTTGCAGGACAATAAAATGGCAAAAGCTCCCGTATTATGCACAAGCACAAGCAGAATGGCAAGTGTGAACTATACGCTGAGTGAAAAGAAAAGCTCATATAAAGAGTGGGCCAGCAAAGAGAGGAGGAGGACATACAATACTTTTGTATAGCCAGACAAACAGAACAGACAAGATGAATGTTCTTTGCCTGCCTTTTAGCCAGTTCCTGTGAGGGAAAAAAACGGAGCACCCTGGGAACTGAACAAGAGGGCAAGAGATGTCTAAGAGTACGTGTCAATCAAGTTTAGCCACATTCTTCACACCAGACACTCAATCCACATTATCAGGCTTGTTATCAGCTCATCTCCCTTTCTCTTTTCTCACCACTCTTTGTTTATTTTCATTTTTACTTCCTCACTGTTTTGCCCTCCCTCCACCTGCTGCTATCACATTTTAAACACAGCATGTAGTGGACTGATAAGGTCCAAATTCTTGCAAACAGCGTACTGTAAAATTTGGACATTAAGCACAGAAAAGGATGATGACATTTAGAATATTTTTTAAATATTAATGAACAGGCTGCGCTACTTACAGAACCAAATCTTACATAAAGGGATGTTCCTATCCATGTTCACATCTCTTCTCAGTGACTTCAGCAATGGCTTCAGCAAACACCGCCAAACTCTTATATATGGATATGCAAGGGCTGCACAATATATCATTTCAGCCTCACAATATTCACATGGTAGGATGAGCAAGGTCAAGTAAAACAAATCAAATCATGCAACTCATGTTAGCTGCAGTTTTGTTGATACAAAAAGCAAAAACTTGCCTGGTTCTCATTTATGCGCACCTAAGTGTACACTTTTATTATTACAATTAGCTCCGATCAGCCACCTGTGATGGTAAACCTCTGAACCTTTGATGATCGCTGATGAATCAAAGTTCATATTAAAGTTCATACATGCAGCATCCAGAACATCAGTGGGCCCACAAACCTTTCAGTGATCAATGATTTACACTATTCCACACTCTCAAGACAGACTATGGACAGATTTCCAGAGCCCAGGTTCTCTGCGCTCCACCGATGCTACTCAGTTACTCATCCTTTCCATTTCTATATTCTACTGCTGCAACTCTCTACTAGCTGGACTTCCTTTGAAGGCAACTAGACCACTTCAACTGATTTAGAAAGCAGATATGAGGGTCTACAAAGTTCTCCCTACTACAGAGTCTTCCTGCAGCCATCTGCATTACATTGAAAACTCTCAGAGAATCAAACATCATCGTCCTCGTCCTAAACCCCCACTATTCAATAGAAGAGTGAGATATGCGATAAGTGGGAGTGCCAGCTTCCCCACACTTTCACAACTATCAACTCCTGAGTCCCATGCTGTCTTCAAACACTGCTTGAAGACCCACCTCTTCAAGGAGCATCAAGAGCAGCGGTGTCAAACACAAACACATAGCGGGGTCAATATTTATTGCATAACTGGCATTAATTGAGCATGTCTTTCTGGATGTGGGCAATGCAGGCGGTCCATGACATGCAATCCAGTTTCACTACTGAAATCACTTTTTAAAATGTATTTTATTTGAGTTATTTTTTAAAACATTTCCTGGCACGGTGGCATAGTGGTTAGCGCTGCCACCTCACAGCCAGAAGGTCCTGGGTTCGATCCCGTGGGTTTCCAACAGGGGCTTCGGTTTCCTCCCACAGTCCAAAACCATGCGATAAAGGTTAACTGGCGACTCTAATTGGCCCTGTAAGGTGTGATGATGTGAGTGTGTGTGTTGGCGCCTGCCCAGGGTTGGTCTCCGCCTTGCGCCCATAGTTTCGGGGATAGGCTCTGGTCCACCACCTCTGCGAGCCCAGATGGGATTAAGCAGTTCGGATAATGAATGAATGAATGAAAACATTTCCATATGGGCATGTTTATGACAAATCAATTAAATGCAAATATCTGATATATGCTGATCAAACAATCTGAGTTTGTGACCGAGTAGTGGTGTGTTCGCTATATACCAAAGGGACATTGCTCTTTTCAATTTTTTACTTGTTTTACTAAGTAATTGATTCATAATTTCTTTCATGTACGTATGTGTTCTCGTTGACTGTGTAGATACTAATTTTGGTCTCTGACAGGTAAATGAGCCGGCAGTAACTTGGTGGAACAGTAGCTCTTCATGTGCATGTGCAGGTTTATCAAGCAATCAATCTCATCTGGTTTCTCATAGCAAGAAATGACATTTCCACAGTTTTACTCACTTTTTAGGGTCACCAACACCTGAACAGGGGTAGATGTCTTCTCTGCGGCCTGGTACCATTTCCCCAAGCTGTGTTGTACCCAGGCCCTCACCCTGCACGAGTAGAGTCCCATGTCAGACATCTCGGCTCTAAGGATCTCCAAAGTAAAATTGCCTTCTCCAACTTGGGTCATGGCCAGTGCATTTGAAGACTTCCTCACTACCCCATCTCGACCGAGGTGGGTAAGAACCTGTGTACCATTTAGCAGCCAGGTCACTTCAAGTCCTAGGACATCAAAGTCCTGTGCCAAAACCAAGCAGGTGAGGTTCAGAGTGTCTCCTGTGGTAAGGATGGTGCTGTCCAAAACTTTCACAGCAAGGGATTTAGCTGAAAGCAAATGACAAGAAAATCTGTTACCATCACTGTAGTTACTTCACTGCTGCATTACTTCAAAAAGTTTTGCTTTGCTTAAAATGACTGAGAAGTGTTCAAAAGTTTTTGATCAAAACCATTACAACTACGTTAGGTTGAAATAGAACATGGGACTGCATTGGTTAAAATTGGAAAAAGAATTGTAAAAAATATTTTTAGATGTATCCAGTTTACAAAATGGCTAAATACTAGTATCATACAAATATCAGTGTTTACTTGAGTTAAGCCTTAAACTGTAAATGTATTTGCCAAATGTCTTCGCATTTAAATTATTATAATGTTTCTGAACTTTTTCACACTGCACATGTCAATCAATCAATTAATCAATCAATCAAACCCTCACAGTGTTGTCAGAGTGTGCATATGGAATGATGAGAGGTTTGCTGGTATTCAAACTTTTCAATGAATTTTAATTTTAAAGCAGACATTTGAGAGAAACAAAGTCTCCCTCTCTCCCTGTCTGGGTTTCCATATACTGCCCCTTTAGGGGTCTGAATCTCCCTACAGTGTATCCCCAGTTTTAATTAAATACTATGTGGCAGCACAGACAGACTACATGGCAACCTGGACAGAATATCCTTGGTAACAAAAGATTAAATAGCTGGCCTTGTGGAAAAAGGCAAAGACACTTAGCAAATACAGCAAAGAGAACAAAAAGGTAGAAACACTCAACAAAGGTTTTGTACATATTAGGATTTACATATCAAATAGTGGGAAATTCTAAAATGAATAAAATAACAATATTAATCGAAGATCTGAATGCACTTGAATGGTAATGTTCTTTTTATAATAAAAAGTCACTAATTAAATAACAGTTTATAAATATTTTTTCACATTCAATTTTGCACATTCAGTGCAAGAGACAATTCCAGGACTACGACTGTAGTTTTTCTTCACTTTACCGCTGCTGCACATATCACTGAACACCGCATGTAACTAAAGTGCACAATTTATTTTTCTACTAGTTCAGAGTTTATGCACTGTAGATATTGAGTATATTAATATGCTGTATGCATATGTTATGTACCTTCTTTGTTCTTTGTACTCTGTAAAAACTGGAGCCACGTCGTCTAGTCTCTCATACGCTTTTTTTTCCCTCAGCAGTTTTATGAATTAAAATTTAACTTGGAAAAAGTCCCTTGGTCTTTTCAGTTTCTGTTTGCAATAGAGTTTTGTGCTCCTCTGAGATTCCTTTATACTTGCAGGACAGTAAGTTCAGACCACAGAAACAGCAAATTTGAACGGCCACCAAAAACAGACACTTTCTGTTAGTAGTTTATGCTAATGTGCAGGATAAAATCTCTTTTGATACTTGTTTGGACATCTTGATGAATAATAATAAGAATAAACCTTTCATAGAATATTCACAACTTAAATTATACACCACATGATGGGAAATAAAAGAATAAAATAAAAAAATAAAGAAGAAAGAAGAAGAAGAAGAAATAAAAAGATAAAAAATATTCCTTATGAAATATTCTAACGTGACAGTCGTTATCTTAGGTAGGTTAATCTTTACTGAAAATCTACCGTGATAACTTAATTCTGGCAACTCTTCCTGCAAAGTTGCAGTGAAGTTGTCATGGCAGCAGACATATCCCTGGTCAGTTCTGTGCCTGCTACAGGAGCCCCCGCTCAGCCCTGTTGCTACGGCTCTGTTAGTGATCACTGCTACCAGTTAACATTTGTTGCTAAGACCTAGTTAGCAGCTGTGGCTACATCAACAGCATTAGCCACTATGTCCTTTTCTGCTCCTACTATGGAATTAGCCACTGGGCCCTTGGGCTAACGCTATAGTTTTAGCCACTCTGGCCCCTAGGGCTCTCACTATCGCGTTAGCCACTGGGCCTATGGGATCCTGCTATAGTATTAGCTACTCTGGCCCGTTGGGCTTTCGCTATGATATTAGCCGCTCTGGGCCCATGGGCTCCTGCTATGCCATAAGTCACTGGGTCCTTGGGCTCCCACTATGGCGTTAGCCTCGCTGGCCCCTAGGCCTCAGACTATGCCATTAGCCACTGGGTCCTTAGGGTCCTTCTATAATGTTAGCTACTGTGGCCCCTTGGGCTCTTTCTATGGTATTAGCTTCTCTGTCCCCTACTGCTCCCACGATGGCGTTAGCCACTGGGCCCTTGGGCTCCCACTATGGAATTAGCCACTGGGCTCTTGGGGATCCGCTATAGTATTAGCCACTCTGTCCCCTTGGGCTCCTGCTATGCCGATAGCCTCTCTTTCCCCTTCTGCTCCCACTATGGCGTTAGTCACTCTACACCCTTGGGCTCCCGCTATAGTATTAGCCACTCTGGCCCCTAGGTCTCCCACTATGGTGTTAGCCACTCTGGGCCAATGTACCTCTGCTATAGTGTTAGCCACTCAGGGCAAATGGGCTCCTGTGTTAACGACTCACCAGGCTCACCAAGCTCAACAACCACTCCTGCTCCTGAGGCAGCTGCTGAGGGCTGTTGTTTCTACTCCAGAGGCGGCCGTGAGGCAGCTGTTGATGCCGTACCCCTGGTTCTGATGTTCAAGTGAAACTGCTAATCGCTGGGTGCCCATGACCATCCCTTTGTGCCACAATGACTAGCACCCACACAGTCTGGGGGAATTGTAATGGGAATTGTAAGACTTTCCCTGACCTGTCAGTAGAGGGCTTTGTGGTCTAGTGGTTAGGATACTTGCCTCTGCGCCAAGAGGTCACTGGTTCGAATCCTGCCTCTAGAGTTGCTAACACTATAGCAGGAGCCCATGGGCCCAGAGTGGCTAACGCCATAGTGGGAGCCCAAGGACCCAGTGGCTAATGTCATAGCAGGAGCCCATGGGCCCAGAGAGGCTAATACTATAGCGTAAGCCCAATGGGCCAGAGTAGCTAATACTATAGCTATGTATTTGCTATAGCTATAGTATTAGCTATGGGCTCCTGCTATAGCTAATACTATAGCAGGAGCCCATAGGCCCGGAGTGGCTAACACTATAGAAGGAGCCTAAAGACCCAGTGGCTAATGCCATAGTGAGAGCCCCAGGGGCCAGAGTGGCTAAAACTATAGCCATCCTTTGGTCACTAAGCAAGACCCTTAACCCCAAGTTGCTCGCAAGGAAACTCAGTCTGATATCAGGAAATGGATGTTGCTCTGGATAAGAGCTTATTTTTGTATGCCAAGCGTAACCCTTACCTGCTTGTGTGAGAACCTAATGGTCATAGCTGTGTTTTTGTTTCCATCAAGCTGTATTTCAGTAAAGAGATGTCTTGCAGGTGCAAATCCCTCTCCTGCTGCATGTGCGTCACTATGACAAAAGTCTGCCAAGCTTAGCACTATAACAAAGTGAGAAGCTTGCCAGTGGTTTGGACTGCCAGAGTGGGTAGATCGTTTTATATTGAAGACATAAAAAAAAACAGCTGATTACATTCTGATGAAACATCCTGACCTGTCTTTTCTGTCGTTGCCTTGTTTTTTCTGCCCTTTGCTTGGTTTGCCCTAATGTGTTTCACCTGTGCTTGTTCCTATTTAGGTGGGGTCTCATGCATTGGTAATTAGTTTCTCGTTCCTGTTTCTGTTAATGAAATCAAGCCAGACTCGTACCTGCAGCCTGCCTTAACAAAGAATCAACAAAAGATATTAAAGTAAAGAACCTTAAGTAAGTAAGTAAGTAAGATGTGACTCTAATAAGGTTTAAAACATTCTGGTTGTAGAAAAAAATGATTAAAAGCACACATGCTTTGGAAACAGTGGCTTCGCAAACAAATTTTCACTTCACATCACGTTATCAACTCCATTTGACTGATTTATAGTCTTAATCTGTGGTGTACAGTAAACATGGCACGATACCACTTTTTATGTCCAATATGACTCCGATATTGTACATTTGGGTATCTACTGCTACGATACAATTCCGATATAGTCTCTGAGTCCTTTTTAAACAGAAAACAGAAAAAATGCTTTATAAAATGTCTGAATACATAACTGAGATTATTCTGTTATACTTAAGGAAATGCTGTTATCTTAATTAAATAATGTAATAATCACACACCAATATGTATGTGCTAAATTATTTATTATTAAAATAACATCTAAAAAATGATTTGTTTAAACACAGTTCTATAATTTTGTGACAGTCCCTAATCCTGCGGCGCTAAAAGCAGCAGGAACACAGAGGTTGCGACGAGAGCTGGTGTTTTTAAGGAAATTAAACAGTATAGTGGTGTGATTTGATTTGCTAGTTCTGCTCATTGTCAATCAATATGTACAAATTAGTGCGAATGTCGAACAATAAACCAGCTTTACCACAGTGACACTTCCCAGGCATAACGAATTGTGTGTGCACATTTACAGATCGTCCCAATGCCACCGATACCTGCGTATCGGAGCGGTGCCATCTTGAGTTTATAGTACCTGAGAAATTGCACTTAACTACAGTTAAAATGAAAATGACATACTTTTACACATAATCAATATTAGCAGTTTCCACAATAATTAGTCAATAATCATTCTGCTAAAAACAAACTGAAATACTGAAAACCTACTCACACACACACACACACAAATTCCCACTGACTTGTAATTTTATCACAGCAGACAAAAAATATCTTCACTTAAACTCAAAAAGCGTAAAAATTCTCTTGTAGGCCAGCAAAATGTTTGCAGATCAGATCTCCAGAGAGACACATGAAAGAGCAAAAACTGATTAAATGAACAAACACTTATATACAAAGAAATACACACAGGCAAACCAGTGAAATCCTATCTACGTTACACACAAAAGACCAAAAGCACACCAGAAGACTAAACTGACAACTAGTCACACACGCAGCCATACAAAGGCGAGCAAATGTCCTAAAATAATGTTATGCTGAAGTCTACACACACAAAAAAGCCAACAAATGTCCTACAAAGACCTAGAATTGAAATGCTGCAACATACACAACAACACAAAAGCCAACATATATCCTATAAAGATAAAAGATCTTAAAAATGCAAAAACCTACATGCCTCTAAAAGATCAAAACGTAACCTACATGTTAGAGTTGTAGTTGAGACCACCTAAACCAAGACCAAGTCCTGACCGAGACTAGAGTGTGTCGAGACTGAGATAAGGCCAAGACTCTGAAGGACCGAGAAGAGACCGAGACCTCTTACATATCTATAATGAAGAAATCCCTTTACTAGAAGCAGTTATCCAAATTGATCACATCATATGTTAAACTCAACAAACCACAGTGGCAGAACGCCCCTCAAGACCAAACTCACCCCAAAGATAAGAGGGTAGTTGCTAAACACCACACAACATCAGATAAACACCAGATAAATGGTAAATCAGTTTAAAGTACAGTCTGGTTACATGAGAGATACAACATTCTGTCACCTAAACGTGCACAATGGGGTCTAATATTCGTTGTGGTTTCGGCTGGTCTCAAAATAAAATCCCGAGTCCTCTTTCTCCAAGTCCATGACCAGTACAAATATGGACGATTCCGAGATAAGACCTTCAAAAACTGGACCTTTGAGTATTATTAACATTAACATTATTAACATTAACCAAAAAAGACCTGAAAAGATCTGAAATGTAGAATCCTCGCACTCACACAGACACACAAACATAAGCCTAAAAAACAACCTAAAAAGAGCTTAAACTGAAATTCAGAGACCCACACACAAACACACACACACATACAAAGTCATTTTCTGCGATCCTTCCTCACCTGTTGGGACGACAGCCACTTCACCCATGACTGCTGACTTTTCCTGTATCCTGTTCCAGCCGCCCTTTTCTTTAGTCCACAGCCTGCTGGTGCACACATACGTCCCCTGATCTGCAGGCGTGGCTCCGGACAACACCAGGCCAAAGGAGCCGCCGGAGTCCAGCTGCAGACGCATCCCTCCATCTGCGTAGCGCTGGGCGAAACTCGCCCCGAAGGTCACGCCGGCGTCCGGCCCGAAGGTCAAGAGTTCCTCCTTCTCCTCCTCCTTTGACTGGCCCTTCTTCCTAGACCAGGTAACTGAGAGGTAGATTCCCTCAATAAACTGGTGGGAGACGTTGCAGCGCAGACTGATGGACCTGCCCTCAAAGACCGCCGGGGCACTGGGGTCCGGGGTCACCACCAGCGTGTTAGGAACCACTGAACGAGGAAAGAGGAAAGGAGCTCAGGACATTTTTGGAACAGGTGTGGACTTCTACTGACAAATTTATTTCGGTGAACCAAAAAATACCTCCCTGCATACTGACTCTGCAAAACACAGCACACACTAGGGCAAAAAGGTGTTCACCTACAACATGAAAAGGCTAATAAAGCCTCCGACAATAATATATAATAACTTTATTGTTTAAAAACAATTCTGCCAGGATAGAAATTCGTAAAATCTTTCAAATTCATCTTTTAAATCATAAAACTCAAAACATTCATAAAAAGCATGTTAGTTGAATTAGGTTACTTATGCTCATACAATGCAAAAAACTACAAACAAGCAAACGAAAAATATATTTTATATTTGTATATGTTTTATGTTTTACTTATTTTATATGTTTAAATATGTTTTATATTTGTTCTACAAAACAGAGGTCAAAAAGAAGTCAAACAATAAGTTTTAGCAACTAGAACTGAATTTGAATTTTTTTAAATTACATTTTTTTTTAAATTAAGAATTAACTATTAACTCCAACCCTAATAGTAAAACTAACCCTAGTTTTATCAACTTTTCCATTGTATTATTTTTAACATGTTAAAGATTTTTCTAGAACTCAGCTAAAGAAACATGTTTTCAGGAAATAAATCTGCTAAGTAACTCTTACCACAGGATGTCTGTACCGTCCATGAACAAGTCACATGGGATAAGAAATCCCCATAAAAACGAGAGGGACGGGAGAATCTACACGTGTTGTAGTAAAGCATTTGTTATAGCACCTGGTTCTGCGCATGAAATCCGCTAGTTCCTTTTTAAAGTTAGGCTGCAAACTTCACAGCGTCGCTCGGTGCGAGGACTACAACACAGCTATACTACATTGATACTTTTCCTGTCTTATTCGAGTCCTAAGTAGACTCCTAAGTAGAGGGTTCAACCTTCACTGGTCTCACGATTCTATTACGATTACGATTATCAGATCAACGTTTCAATTCGATACGATATCTTGATGCATCATATCAATTTTTCTAAATTATTTCACATTGCACCCAGATTGGGCATGGATCACAGAGCCATAGTTACTTCCAAGTATGTTCTTTTTAACTAGAATTTTTATGCTGTAGCCAGAAAATTACCAAGCAATGTTATGATCCAGAGGTTTTCAACAGTTTCTGTCCTACGGACTACCATTCAGACTAAGCAGTCTGAGTTTGGGGGGAGTATTTTTTAGATATTTGCACTTAATTCATATTCATAAAGATGTCCAAATCATCTGGAGAATAAAAAAAACAATTATGTGATTAATTTTAACAACCCTACTCCTAGGTTAACTGTAATGCGTTACACGACTCCCCCATTACTTTTGAGTTATTTTCACCAAAATAACTGCGTAACCACTTTGCATTCTAAAATGCTGAAATGTAGTTTACTGTAATTCATTACATATCCAGTGGAGGGCGAGGTGGTGTAGCATAATGACTGTAGGAAATAGCTCTTTTACTCACCAAATTTTTCTCTTGCGCCAAAGGTCTTGCGATGTTGGTCATTTTGTTTATAAAAACAAACAGCACTATATTTTGGGTTAAAAGCGTGTTGTAACTTGTGTTGCTAAAAATATATGCAACGAGTTTAATCCTACTTAAGTGAGTGAGTGATTATTTGTCATTGTTAATACACCACAGCACAGCAAACAGTGCACCACAACGAAATGTGACCTCATTTGACCATTCCGTGAAGTAGCAGTGGGCAGCTACTGCCTGGGGACGGTACCTTACTCACAAGCACCTCAGTGGTAACTTTACCGCTCTGAGATTCGAACAGGTGACCTTCTGATCACAGGGCTTTTGTAATGCGTTAATCCAAACACTGTTCAGAACAAGAACGTTCAATGGTTTGTTTTAAAGCCATGTTTCCATTATCATATCAACATATCCTTAGATATGTTGCATACAGGTGGGGGTAAAAGAAGGCTATATGAATTATTAAATGCTAAATAGGTTTAATAATAATAATAATAATAATAATAATAATAATAATAATAATAATAATAATAATAATAAAATGACCATTTACTTTTTACTATTAGAATATGGATCCAAACCATATTCAATATTTCAGGTTAGCAGTTAAAAGGATGTTTGCTACACAACGCTTCCTTAATGACACAACAAAAAGTACATGATTACTCACTTGCGCATGCCACACAATGTGAAAGCGTGGCATCACTGGGTGTGTCATTACTTGCAATTACTTTAAAACTAATACTCCTTTATCAAATCCTTCAAACATTGGTTTTTACACATAATCTTAATTTAAACACTTGCTTTAAGAGCTTTGTGGTTCTGAGGTATCGTAGTGTTGGGTGAACTACACAAAAAGACCCAGCAGTAGCACAGCTACAACTGAGAGCAGTGCTGTGGAAATAAGGACTCGTGTCTAACTAGGGAACTGGATCCACATCATGTTCGCTTGGGTTACGTGACCATGTTATGGACAGTCTTGTGTTTACATGTTAAGATGCGGAGACGCTTGCTGTGATCTTTGCTATTATATCTAAGGGCTCTGATTTTTATGACTGGGATTTGTGGTGCAGCAAATGATATTTCTGGGTCAGTATGCTGTGGTCATCTAGTGGTTAAGATACTCGCCTCAGGACCAAAAGGTTGTGGGTTCTAATCCTACCTCCAGCCCTACCACTACTAGGTCCTTGAGCAAGACCCTTAACCCCAGGTTGTTTCAAGGAGACTATCCCTGTAATTAGGAAATGGAACTTGCGCTGGAGGGTGCGGCATGGTGGAGCAGTGGTTAGTGCTGACGCCTCACAGTGACAAAGTCTTGGGTTTGAGTCCCCCGGTCGGCCGTAGGGCATTTCTGTGTGGCGTTTGTGTGCGCTCCCTGTGTTTGCATGGGTTTTCTCTGGTTTCCTCCCACAGTATAAAAGCACGCACATAGATTGAGTGGCGAATCTAAATTGGCCCCATAAGGTGTGTTTGGGTGAGTGTGTGTGACCTCGCGTCCGTGGTCCCAGGACAGGCTCTGGTCCCCGCGACCCCAAATGAATGAATGAATGAATAAACTTGTGATGGAGAAGAGTGTCTGCTAAATGCCATAAATGTAATATGTAATAATTACTAAAATTGTATTCACAAATCCACAAAAATCTTACAAATCATTTAGTTGTAGTAAGTAATACTACAAGAACACAACAAAACATTCCATTTGCATTCACAAACCTTTGTAGCTTACATATAAATGCTACAATTTTTCTCTAAAAAATATTCTGTATAATGTTTTCATATAATTAAGAGGACAACCAGTTCCTCACAATCCACTGAAATCCTGACAACACACACAAAATGCACACCTACCTTCTAACTGCACTTCCGCCTCATAGTTTCCACTTATGACTGAGTCTGTGCTGAGGGTGCTGCAGACGTACGTGGCGCTGTCAGTCAGCCTGACTTCTGCGATCCTCAGCTCCACTGCGTTGTCTCCAAGCCTGTGCACGCTGATGTCCTTGTTAAGCACACGCTCATTAACCGAAGCATCCGAAAACGCGCTGTCGAAGGTGGAGATGAGCGGGACGCTGTCCAACCCTCGCTTCGCCTTCCAGTCGAAATCTTGCTCCGAGGGGCCCTCGTAGTCTGACACCTCACAACGTAGAGACACGGCCTGCCCCTCCACCCGGACCAGGGGACCTGTTGGTACTGACACGTTCCTGCCGCAGCTCACACCTAAGCGCATAAATAAAGGAATATCTTTTTAAACAAAAGTTAAATAGTTAAACCTTTAAACAGAGTGTGAATTACCCCTCCATACCCCCCCAATTCAAACTTAAATGACACATTTTCCATTTAGTCTTTAATTGGAAAAATGCCTGCTTGAATGAGCAAAGGTGCACCTAGTAATGAACTATCTTGATATAAACATTACTTAAGTATGACGTATTTCGCTAGAATAAGCAAAAGCAGCAATTACGAGAAATGCATGACTCAAAGCCTGTTAAGCTTCAAGAGCTATGGTTTGCTTACTTCAAAATATGATCTCAACTGTTATTCTTGTAAATCCAAGTGTAGGCACAAGGTAACCAGAAAAGGATTTGGCACTGCTAGGTTCTGCCCAAAATTTCAATTCCATTCAATTTTATTTCTATAGCACTCTTAACAACAGCCATTGTCACAAAGCGCTTCACATATAACCAGCCCAAACCCCCAAAAAACAAGCCTGAGGGGACAGTGGCAAGGAAAAACTCCCTCTAGTAGGAAGAAACCTTATGAGGAAACAAGACTCGGAAGTGGACCCTATCCTCCTTTGGCCGACCGGGTGCCTAAGCATTTAATACACAAGTAAACATTAGTTCAAGATTAATCGTTAATTAATCGTTTTTAAAGAAGTGAAGATATAAAAATAGTCCAAAGGACGCTTTCGAATCCCGAGTCGTTGCTGGGGCCGCTTGCTTAGGATCCACTCAGCAGCATTAAGCTAAAATGTAATTCAATTCAAGTCCATAGGGTCCGAAAAAGTCCCAGCTGGTTCCAGATTATGAGGTCTCCATAGAGTCCAGGTGAGGGTTCAGCCAGTGAAGCGTCAGCTCGGGATCAGCTCGGAAAAAAGAAAGAAAGGGAAGAGAGCTAGTGACCTACACCTAACCTCTGGCAGTGCTAAATTAACTATGGCAGCCTGGCTAAAAAGGGAGAGCTGGAAGGTAGCACAGACATGACGGCTTCCAGGGGTCCCGACGTCACACCAAACCACTGTCAATAAACTTGAGTGATCCTGAGTGGCAGGATGGCAGCACCAATCCCCCCTTTCACCTTTAATCTCAAAGGACCATTAACTTATGTGTTTGACCTGTGTGTCTCTGTTTTAGTGTTAGTTTAGCCAGTGTCTGAGGGTATTCCTGAGTTCATAGTTTATAGTTTGGCCTTTTGTTTGTTTCGGGCCTTTGCCTGGTGTCATTTTTTGTTTTGTTTATGTTAATAAATGCTTTAACTGGAAATGTATCTACTTGTACAAATTTTAAGTATTCGAAAAAACAACATCCAGCCCCTTCAGTATAATTTTTTTTATATAAACAAAAGATTTTTCCCTTCTGAACAAAATAAGGCTGTAAAATGTAACAAAAGGTTGTTGTCAAAAGAACTGTACTGGAGCCAGTTGTTCATTGCTGTGTGGTTACCCGTTTACAGACCAAAAAGTTGTACATTCAAGCACAGCACCATCTACCTCCACACCTCAGACCAGTGGCCCCTTGAGCAGAATCCTTAACCCCAAATTGCTGGTTAAGTTCATGTAATTAGGAAACAGAAGGAGTTCTGGATGTGAGCAGCTAATAAATGCTATAAATGAAATGTGCTGCCATTTGAACTGTAGTCAAGCAGAGGGTGAAAGCTGATAATATTAATACTCAGTCCAAGTTCAAAGGACTAAAATTAATACTTAAGTATGGTAAAGAATTACAACTATATGAATGTAAATATCAGCAGTTTTTGAGACAGCCATAATAACCTGAGAAAAGTTTTTGGGAAGCTTTCTTTGCAATCCTTCTATAAGATAAATGGGTGCTCAAGTGGCACACACACAAAACATACACACACACACACACACACACACAAAGTTAAACAAGACCCCTCTTAAAGCCACAAAAGGGGCTTTACCACCACTTATATACACAGACAGTAAAAAAAACTCTGAACAGAAGCAAATGAAAGATCAGGTTGTGAGTGCTACAGATTTCTCATAATATCCAACGAACCAAGATTTCCTACTCCAGCAGAGGAAGATGATTAAGCGGAAATTAGAACCTGTCAAACAGCACTGGCAACTTATTTTTGGCAACTTGGTACAAGACTTGTCGAAACACACATGGTTAAAGATTTAAAAAAGCCTATCAAATGACTTTCATTGTAACACTTCAGAGCCAGTGATGGCTAAAAATCAGAAAAAAACTGCTTTAAATATTTCTTTCCCAGGGAAGAAAGTTTCTATTGTAAAAAAAAAGTTCACACATATCAACCCCCTCTTTCCCATCTCATACAGAAACCATAAGCATATGGATGTGTATGCAAACAATTAGAAAATGTAGTTATCTGATGCATCATCTGCATGGATTCTAATATGAGTTAAATGCCTTTATTAGATCTTGCTTTGAGATTCTGGCTTTTGGATTCTCCTACAGCTTTTGGAATAAAATGTTACTATAGCCAAATATTTCCCCCTGTTACAGATGTTAGAACTTGCCCAGAGCAGATTAACCTCTTAACCACCAGCCCATTTATGATTATGGATGTATGACCAAAAAAGTTGCATTTCTTCAGTAATCATGCAGGTTATAGACATAGACTGTGCAGAAAAACGTATTACTGACCAACCATGTCTCACTGAGAAGAATGTGCATAGTTAGGCAAAGTTAGCAAATCCAGTTCAATTACCAGGATATTATTCATTTATGTTGTATAGCTCAGCTAAAGCAAAACGCTTCAAAACATAATAAACCACTGATTTGTGTGCTAA
>JAVGVS010000730.1:81582-122480 GCA_032718565.1 Distichodus sexfasciatus
TTGATGTACATGCTTCTAGCATTAGTCACACTGCCTTCTTTCAACTCCGTAATATTGCCAAACTAAGAAACGTGCTATCCTTTCAAGATGCAGAGAAACTGGTTCATGCATTTATTACCTCCAGGCTCGATTACTGTAATGTCTTATTCGCCAGTTGTCCAAATAGGTCGTTAAATAAACTCCAGCTAGTCCAGAATGCAGCGGCCAGAGTCCTCACTAAAATTAAAAAATATGATCATATCACCCCAATTCTATCCTCACCCCCCTGGCTACCAGTTAAATTTTGTGTCGACTATAAAATACTCTTCTTGACCTATAAAGCTCTAAATGGTCTTGCACCGCAGTATGTGAGTGACCTCATTTGCAACTACAATCCGACGCGTACACTTCGATCGCAAGACGCAGGTCTTTTAGTAATACCTAGAATAAAGAACGTTACCGTGGGGGGAAGAGCATTTGCTCATAAAGCACCACAGTTGTGGAATAAACTTCCTACTAGTGTTCGGAGCTCAGAAACAATCTCTGCTTTTAAGTCAAGGCTTAAGACTTTTGGATATTAAAATCCCCTTTTTTCTTAGTTAAAGGTGAGATCTGGGGGTTCATGGTCATTTGAGATTAAAGGTGAAAGGGGGGATCAGTGCTGTCATCCTACCACTCTGCTGATCGCTCAAGTTTGCAGACGGTGGTTTGGTGTGATGCCGAGACCCCTGGAAGCCCTCATGTCTGTGTTACCTTCCAGCTCTCCCTTCTTAGCTAGGCTGCCATAGTTACTCTAGTATTGCCGGAGGTTAGGTTAGGGCACTTAACTCTCTTCTCTCTCTTCTTCTTTTTCCGAGCACAATACTGAACTAATTTCAGCTTAATGTTGCAGAGAGGGTCCTGCAAGTGGCCCAGCAACAACCCGGGAATTCGAAATATCCCTTGGACTATGTTTGTATCTTTGCTTCTTTAAATAACTAACAACTCATCTTGAACTATTGCTTGTTGTGCATTTAATGTTTGTACATTATCCATTTAATTGTCAGTCATGACTACTATTTCACATCTCAATTCTTTATAACTTTTTCTGTGCTTTTATGTTGACCTGGAGTGCCATCCCGATAGTAGGGAAGATGAGCGGATGAATCCAAGGATATTTCCTCCATGTCACGTTGCGGGTATGGAGCGGACGCAGACTGCAGGAAGGTTTACGTGCATACATGGTTTATTTACAGATAAGGGCAGACAGGGAAACAGGAGGGATCAAACAGAAGAAGCAGTACACAAGACAAAGATACCAAGACAGGCTAACACAGACTAAACAAACCCTAAGACTACTTCAGCAACAGGGAACAGAACTTGGGCAGGGACTTTGAATCAACAAAGGGAACAAGAACACTAAGAGGGGAATAGGAGGTCAAACAGGAGGCAAATCAGGAACAGGGCAAGAACAGGGAACATAACTACTCAAAACCTAACTCTAAATCTATGGCTAAAGCTAAACAGGCTAAGGCTAAGGCTAATGCTACAAGGGAAGGGAAACCAGAAGTGACTAATGCTAACGCTAACCTATGCTAACCCTAAAGCTAATGCTAATACTAACTGCTAAGCTAACTATGCTGACACTAACGGTGAATGCTAACTATGCTACACTATGCTAGTGACTAAGGCTATCAGCTACTCTAACCACTAGTGATGGGCTATCTGAAGCCGAGGCTCCGAAGCGTGTATCGAGTATAAGGGGGCGTGGCAGAAGAAGCCCCGCTTTGAGGCGTGTATCTTTTGGCAGAAAACGACGTGACCAATGACAAACGAAGCCTCGGTTCGTTACGTCAGCGTTTCATCCCAAGTGTCGCTTGCAATTTGCATAATTTAGTAGTTCTGTATTAGACTAATACAATACTACTACTTAATTATACAAACTGCAAATGTGGAATAAAATATAAGTTGCATAAAAAATAAACAAAAGAAATTCTGTCCGATACTCGCTCATACACTCTCCAACAAAACATCCCACGAAGCGCCGGCGGGATTCACCCCCATTTATACAGCAAGCGACACTTGGGATGAAACACTGACGTAACGAACCGAGGCTTCGTTTGTTATCGGTCACATGGTTTTCTGCTTAAATGATACACGCCTCGAAGCGGGGCTTCGTCTGCCACGCCCCCTCATACTTGATACGCGCTTCGGAGCTTCATGTGCCCATCACAACTAACCACTAACACTTTAACAGATACTAACAAAGAACACAGGACAAAAACAGACTTAACCGGAACATCAGGAGACGGCAGTATGGATGAAGTAGCCAGATTCAAGATGTGAGCCCAGACGAGACATGGATATAGTGAGGGTGCACAGACAAAGACTGAAACAAAGGACTGAACTTATATAGGGGCTAAACTCATCAGACGACACAGACAATTAGGGAACAACCAATGGATTACCGACAACTAGACACAAGAGGAGGAATCGACACCACAGAACCATATAAAGATATATACACACCGTGAACCCTGAACCCAAGTGAACTATATACAGAGTCTCTAGCGGCCACTAGTGGCCAGCGGGGCCAACTGTCCTGGGGGAGACATGACACTCCAAAGCAAACTAAAGATGGTAGAAAGGTCTGCCCCTCAAATTAATGTCAAAGTCAAAGTAAACTTTATTGTCATCTCTGCTATATACTGTACAGATATACAGAGAGATGAGACGACGTCGCTCCAGTTCACACAGTGCAACAAGAAGTAGAGAACAAAGAACAGCTAGGGCACATGGAATTAACAATATATAAATAGAACACAAAATATACATTTTAAGCTAGAAATGTAGTATTAAATAGAAACTTTAAACTAGAAATAGAAGTAGAAAGAGAAATAAGTAGAGGCAGTGCAAAAATTGTGCAAATGTTATGGAAGTGTTGTAGCAACAGTAATACTGTACAGTTTGTAAATATAGACATTATTTTTAATGTGATGTGTAATGTGTAATAAGATAATATTGATTACAGGTTGAGTATGGAGAACTTTCTGTCTAATTGAATTAACTTTTTGGTTGTAAAATCAAATAAAGTAATTTCTGGAAAATATTGTTGCCACAGTTTGACAGTTTGCCACAGTAGACTGGTTACTGCTCAGTTTGGACATAACGTTTTGTTGCTAATTGCTAATTTGAATGCCACTAGTCTGGTGCCATTTGCATTCAAATTTCCTTGCATTTAATTTTAAGGTTAATGGGACAATATTATCTAACACGGAATGGAGTGTAAATGCTAAATAATCTGTGATGCTCTCAAATTCTGTGGCAGCGGATAGTATTTTTGTCAAAGACTTTTGTCAATAATGTTAGTAGCTGTATTTAGAACGATTGTACGCTTGGTACAGAAGCGAGATGATAAAATTGGATTTTGACTAAGGTACTGAATGAAATTAGGACGGCACGGTGGCGCAGTAGTTAGCGCTTTTGCCTCACAGCGAGAAGGTCTTGGGTTCGAACCCCGGGAATGGCCGTAGGGCCTTTCTGTGTGGAGTTTGCATGTTCTCCCTGTGTTTGCGTGGGTTTCCTCCGGGTGCTCCGGTTTCCTGCCACGGGCCAAAAACATGCAATATAGGTTAATTTGTGACTCTAAATTGGCTCCATTATGAGTGTGAATGTGTGAGTGTGTGTGCCCTGTGGTGTGTTGGCGCCTGCCCAGGGTTGGTCCCCGCCTTGCGCCCCTACGTTCCCGGGATAGGTTCCGGTCCCCCTGCGGCGCCAATTGGGATTAAGCAATTAGGTGACATTCCGAAACAATATTTGTCTGAGGCTGTACTGTTACTGTTCTACTTGTGCTTTGTTCACAAGCTGAACTTTACAGCCCTCATCTCATCTACTGCTGACTGTTGACCGCATGTGATAAATAGTTTTCCTTCCTCCCATAAACTAATGCTACCGACAGCTATACTCTGAATCGAGTTTTTGATAGCAGGTGTTTGAGATGAGGCCTGGCCTTTTCCCCTGGTGTGCAAGCCATCAAGCGTTCCTCAAGTTCACCGCGCTTGCTTTTGTCTGGCGCTTTTGTTCGGTTCTGTTCTGTTTTCTTTTCTTTTCGTCTTGTTTCGTTTGATTGCTCTGCTTTTTTTTGTTTTGATTGCATATTGCTTCCAGTAAGCAAGTCTTTATTTGTTTTGATTGTCTTCTCTGTTCTGTTTGGATTGTATAATATTTTTTATATGTTTGTTATTTTGTTGTTTGATTGTTGTGATTGTTATCATTGCTAATTGCTGCTTCATTTCCTCTGTTCTCTTGGTTGACTTTTCTTATTCTCTTGGATTTCCTTTTGTGTGAATTGTTGCTTCTATTTGTTTTTTTGTGTGTCTTGGACAGGAGCAGTTTGGACTCAAGCAGACGACGGGCTGGGGGAGACCCAACACGATGCAGCCCATGCACCACTTCAGGTGCTCTACACTAAAAGACCAGTGAAGGAACTCCCCCACCCAAGACACAGCCCGTCGTCTGCTTGAGTCCAAACTTTGCTCCTTGCCCTAGCTTGAGTCTCAGGATGTTTTAAGTATTTTAAAGGTTAATAAGATTAATAAAGAGTGCACAACTGACTGGAATCACGTCTCTGTCCTCATTGTGTGAACAAACCTGTGTGCCTTAGTCTCAAGTGGGTTATGAATAAGAGATTCATTAGGGTGAAATTCCCTTAGATGGCGTAGTCGTTCCAACAAATTTCCCCTTCCCCTGCTTGATCTGCCACATTAGTAAAGGCTGTTGTTAGGTAGGTGATTTAAGTTTGTGAAAAAGAAGACACTTGGCAGTGTGCGGGAAGGTTACGCTTGTGGCACCATGGCCATGTTACTTTGTCTTTCCGCTACTCACTTTCACTCAATTTATGCAGTAAGGCGATAAGAAAGGTGAGTGGAAGTGAGTACGGGGAGGGCGAAGTAGCTAGTTTGGGAAAGCCAAAGAGAAACGCAACGGAAATCCAATGTAAGAATGTTTGAGGCTGAGGGAGAATGATATCATGAACGATTTTAAAATAAGAAAAGAGGACGTCTGTTAGTTCATTGTTAATTAATTATTCATGTAAATATGAAAATTCCATACAACTATGGCTCTGTCAGTTGAGGACCAAATTCTAAACAAATTCTGCAAATTTAAATAAAAATTCATAATATAAATCATAACAATGGGAAATGACTGAGGTTTAGATTTTGCATATGGGTCATATATGAGGGTGTCTTCCAGCGGGGTGAGGGGTGAATACCATTCCAGCTCAGAAGACCAGGATTTGGACCAGTTATATCAAAACCTACACTGTGCTCTGAGCACAGCTCGGAGAGTGTCAGCAGATCAGCGACCAAAGCCTGTTGTAGGTTTTGGTGGATCGCCTAGCTGGGACAGGGTCAAAGGCAATTTCTGCCTGAGACATTGTCTTGGCTAACTCACACACCACTTAACAATTCCTTTTGTATTTTTTTAAATACAGACCATCAGAGCTTGACATTGTTCCAGCGTGGGTAACTATCTTGGAATATGTGTGATTATCTCTGGCCAGCACCTTAAGATTGGCCCTGAACTTTGGCCATGTTAACTGTTTACCTCAGCTGCTGGTGCTGCTACGGGTTTGGTGAATTAGCTATTTATTTTCACATGTTGTGAGATGGAATCACCTATCACCAAAGCACTTTCTACAGGTTTCTCTGTGGTTGGCTCACTGAACAGAGCATCCACTAACACAATGTCTCACCAGTCATTTAGTCTACATGAATGTCTGAAAAGAGTTACTATAAAGATGCCGGATGTCCAAAGGCGGAGCAAATCTCTCAGGAGGTCCCTCCAGTCATCAAGTGGTCATCCGTCTGGTGGTTGCCAAAGGGTATTAGCCAAAGCTAAATCCGTGATGTCTAAATAAATCACTTTTCAACAAAAAAAAGGCCAACTAATGATCAGTATCCAAAACCAGGTAATAGGTCAAAAAAATAGCACACACTTTGATAAAGCAAGGCAAGGCATAAATTCAAATGAAAAATTAAAATCAAGTTAAGCACATGACAAAATGAGGCCCAGTGCACAATGAAGAAGCTAAGCCAACATCTGACCTTGATATATACAGACCATCTCAAAAAATTAGAATATCGTGAAAAAGTTCAATATTTTTTGTCACTCATTTCAGAAAGTCAAACTCATATATTATATAGATTCATTACACATAGAGTGAAATATTTCAAGCCTTTATTTCTTGTAATTTTGATTATTATGGCTTACAGATAATGAATACCCAAAATTCAGTGTCTCAGAAAATTAGAATATTACATAAGATCAATAAAAAAGGATATTTTAAACAGAAAAGTCAGGCTTCTGACAAGTATGTTCATTTCTATGTACTTGGTTGAGCCTCCTTTTGCATGAAGCCTCCTTGTGAAGCTCCCCAAAATTCTTGAATGGATTTTGCTTGACAGTCCTTTCAAGGATTGACAGTCCTGTCAGGGGCTATCCCTGTTGCTGGTGCACCTTTTCCTATCGCACTTTTTTCCTTCCACTCAACTTTCTATGAATATGCTCGGATATAACACTCTGTGAATAACCAACTTCTTTAGCAATGACCTTTTGTGGCTTACCCTCCTTGTGGAGAGTGTTAATGACATCTGTCCAGTCAGCAGTTTTCCCCATGATTGTGTAGCCTACCAACCCAGACTGAGAGACCAATTAAATGCTCAGGAAACCTTTGCAGGTGTTTTGAGTTAATTAGCTGATTAGGGTGTGACACCATGACTTTCCAATATTAAACTTTTTCACAATATTCTACTTTTCTGAGACACTGAATTTTGGCTTTTCATTATCTGTAAGCCATAATCATCAACATTACAAGAAATAAAGGCTTGAAATATTTCACTCTATGTGTAATGAATCTATATAATATATGAGTTTCACTTTCTGAAATGAGTGACAGAAATTATTGAACTTTTTCACAATATTCTAATTTTTTGAGATGGTCTGTTTATGAATATACTTCGTCGTACATCTTGACCTGGAAGCAGAAGGTACTTCTGGTCCATTAGCTCCAGAGTGCCCCCACTGAAGCGGAGGGTACTTACTGCCCTACTACAGATCTAGTGTGTTATTAGTAGAGATGTAACTGATCTGATATGTGGATCGATAACGGTCCAATAACGGTTCAAACGGCTGGATCGGGTATCTGTGGCATTGGGCAGTTCTATGGAGCCGATCTGTAAATGAGTGCACGCTCAATTCGTTGTGCATGGGAAGTGGCACTGCGGTAAAGCAGAGCTGAAATGATTGTTCCAATAACTTGAATAATTCTATTACAAAAAATGGGCAAGGCCATTTTTCTAGAATCGAAACTTCGTTTAATTCATTTTACTCACTAGAGCATGCTCCGATTGTATTTCACACGGACGCTTAATAGTGACACACACCGCTTTCAGTGGCGCGATCAAGACTGATCCCTCTGCATGTGAAATGTGAGATGTTCTGTGCACTAAAACAGAAGTAAATGCATTAAAACGCATAAATGACATTTTTCACGACGTAAACGCGCGCTGTGTTAATGTCCGCACGCATGAGCGCCATTACGCGCTAAAACGCTCCAGTTCGGTCAAAATGTTCCCTTTATTAAAGACACAAACCATATAAATAACCACAACAACCAGCATTCTACTCACAATTTATTTAGATTTTCCCATAGATTTTCTATTGTTTATTCTGAAACGCGCACCCAGCACTTCCTTGTGACGCAGCTCCAGGGCACGCGCAGAGGATTGTGGGAAATGTAATTCTCTGCAAAAGCCGCTGATTTTACAGGCCAAATTGGTTCAAAATGACTTCAGTATTTCATTTTCAATTGATCAAATTATTTTCAATTTTATAATGTTATAGTGTAATTAATAAGAAAGAAGAAATATATGTCTAAACAAACAATTTTTGAGAACAAATAATTTATAGTATATACGTGTGTCTAATTATTACATTATTTTAGTAGGAAAACAGTATTTAAATCAAGCATTTCCTTAAGTATAACAATAATCTCAGTTATGTATTCAAACATTTTAAACCATTATTTTATGTTTAAAAAAAGACTGTGATTGTATCAGATTTGTATCGGTATCGGCAGATATCCAAATTTACAATATCGGTATCGATTTCGGACATAAAAAAGTGGTATCGCCCATCTCTAGTTATTACATTGATTAATTAATTCATTCATTATCTGAAAAATAAAACTTGATCCCAGTCAGGGAGGTGCAGACCAGAGCCTATCCCATGATTTTTTTCAAAACTGCTTTCCTGTCAAAAGTCTTTGTCCAGCTAACTAATATTAGCTAATGTCTGTATCATACTGGCTAGCATGGGGTTAACCAACTTAAGCTGTTGACAATTAGCTATTAAAGTTATATCTCTTTATAGTGAATATATATATAATTTTATATAGAGAGTTCCTATATAAAGTCATCATACCACTCTCAAAGAGCTACCTTTTTATCATACAGTTTGAAGTGAGACCCATTCTCTAAAGAACCTTTTGCCAAATTTATTTAAGGACTGAACAAAGTCAACAAACAAACAAAAAAATCTCACATAAAATGTCATATGCAAGAGTATTGAAACTTGGCCTCAGGGTGTAAACAGCTTTCAGTTCTGTAACCAAGAAATCAAAAGACTGAATAAACCACTGACAGTCACTTTACTTCACTTCACTTTGTGACACGTGGGGGCCCCTAGGCTTCAGCTATATCTAGCCTGTGCGCTAATCCACACCTGTATATAACAGATGATTGCTTTGCAAAAGAATACGTAAGCTTAATCAGTTTAATAGATTTAGGAGAATTCTTACAGCGTAGTCATTAGCCTTCCTTTCTTATAATTCATACAAATCATGTAGAGACATGACACATTTCCAGAAAGTTTTCTGAGACTCTCAATAATATAGAAAAAGCAATAATATAGAAATTATTAGATCTTAAATGTCAATGTTGGTGTAAAGTGGGTACCAAATCCACAAAGCTCAGTGCTTTGAGTGTTGATTAGACTATGTTCATAGAAGTTGATCCTGAATATTAAGTCTGCCCTCTTGTTTTTGTGGTTTTTCATTTGCTCTACTTCAAGCTACTTCACACAGGAACATGTGATGACATGCAGAGAGAAAGAGCTGTTCTTATCATGGTTCATTTGTTTAATGTTTTAGCATTTCTTTTTCGCTTTGCTTGCTGAGTTAATCTGATTACTGTCAAATCTTTAGCGTTCTATTTTAGCTCCTCTCTGTTCCTTACTATAGATGGCACACACAAAGCAGAAGTGAAAGAGCAAAACAGAAGTAATTTTCACGTCAACAATTTAAATGGTAACTGTTCTTAATTGCTAACACTTTACAATGGCTAATTGCTAACTCTTTAAAATAAGTTGGCACAAAATCAGTTTGAATATACCATTAAAGTAAATGTGTCAGGTCTTAGCTTATCCTAGTCCCTGGAATACTAGCTAACTTTTCCTGTTTTTCCCGTGTGCTTGAACCCTAACGGTGCTACTGTGTTTGTATCTTGCCATAAGATGCTATGAGACTGAAAGTAGAAGGGAACTTCTCTGAACAAGTTCTGCATCAGATGCTGGATGAGACTGATGTGGAGCTGTACATTGACTCTGGTTGAAATGGAGAAAAGTGGCTGGAAATGTTCATTCATTCATACTATTGGTACCTTATAATATCATTAGAGGCCATGTTCTTGCCACAAAACTGCTACAAAGTGTCAATAATTATTTAACGTGTTTGTGTTTTGTATTCCATTCCTAAATTGCTGACACTTTTTTGCTTGTAAAATGCTAAGCACCATGACATAAAATTGTCAAGTAAACACAAAAAACAATTAAAGTGACTGATAAAGCCAATTCAAGAATGATTCTCAAAAATTTGCAACTATATTCACAGGTTATTTACTGAGATTTTTCTGAAAGTGTGTCTGAATTTACTTTTATTTATTTTATTCAAATGCAAGCTTCTAAATTGTATTTCAATTGTATTTGGATTGTATGTATTTTTTATTTTGTTTCCTTTTTATTTTGTTGTTTTTTCTTTTACTTTAAAGAGCAAACTGTCTGAAACATGTCACATCTAATTTCTCTTGCATCTTCACTCATCTATTCTGAAAGCAGCTAGAGTACAATCACTGGTAAGGAAAAGTTTTTATTCCTCCTTTTTTTAAATAGCAATAATAGATTTGTAACCAGAGAAGTGTGTCTAAGTGCCTTTTAGCAATTTTATGATTGTTATCATGCTTTGATTTTAGCAATCTCATTAACACTTAAAAGAGAGTTTTATGCTTCTGGACAGCAACTAGACCGTGGTGTTTTTCGTCATGTTACATACTTTAATGTATGCATAACATATGTACAACAATATGTACAGCAGGCTAGATGCAAGACTTGAAGTATAAGCCATCTAGAGGGTGTTGAATGTGTTAGAGGCGAAATATCCGGTGCAAAGTTGCAGATTTTACAAACATCATCATCATCATTTTAAATGTGTTAATTTGTAAAGCAATAAAAAAGAACATGTCTATAAGATGTGAAAACGTACAAACACAATGTACTCAGTCCTGTTCACAGGTTTTCAAAACAAATCTATTGAAAGGTTTCTTTTTAAAACAGTGGGTATTTTAAGTAAGGAGGGTATCTGATTGTGACAGTGGAAAATTATGTCATAGTGTCATAGAGAAGTTGCATTCGAATGTGACACATGAACTTCACTGTGTGAGGAGAGGTGTTGTTTTTTAAGTATTGTTTTGCCATTGTGAATGAACATTTTTTAAGTTTTTTGTGTATACCACCATTTATGCTAGAACACATTCATATTTGTAAATGCACTTAAATTATGTCAGTGGATTTATTAAATAATATCAGACAAGCAATGAACTAAAGTCAAATGCCAAAAAAAAATTCCTAAATATTTTAATCTCTAGGTGCTCATAAGAGAGTATAAAATGTGCAATTTTTTGAAAAACTATTTTATTAGAAAAAACTTGTGAATAGGAATTTGCAATAAATTATGTGAAATCTTTTTTTTTATTATTATTATTTCTAATGCAAAGTAAAGTAGCATGAAAAATCAGCACATGTGTAATGGAAAATCTTTAAAATATTTTTGGTATTTCATACATTTCCTGTGAAGGTCGCCACAGGAAATGCCCTTTGAAGTGTACTCACGACTACACTTGTATGATCTAAAGGCCTGTAAAAAGACTTCATAAATTGTAATGTTTACAAATGTGGGGTACAATGAATGAACTTTGCTTTTACATATATGTTAGCGTAAAGATTTTATTTGTTTATTGTTATATTTGGTTTCAGTTCTGCAAATTCCTCTCAGTAAAATCTCATTTAAAGTATTCATCTCAGTTAAATTCTGGTCACTTCCTATGTTGATATCCGCAGGAAATATGTTCTAAAAAACAGAGCGTTGTCAAAAATACCAACACACAAGCACAAGAAATCTACTTCAAAAGTATTTTAGAAAATTAATAACAGAATTTTATTTGTAAAATGAACAACGCCTTAGGATATATGTTGGTAGAATTGGTTATGGTGTTGAAAAAATCTTTATACATTTTTTTTCGGGTGATCGCTAGGATCATTAAAAGCAAATTATTTACTTGAAGACACAATTCATTGTTACATAATAGAACACGTAATGAAAAAATAGCTCTGAAATTGAAGAGACCAAATCTCTCCCCAGAATGAATAAAAAAGGAAGAAGCACTTGCTTTGTCAATTTGAAATTGCCAATTGCCATTTAAATGCTATGCAGCCTTACTCTTATCTTTGTTCATCCACAATGGAGGGGGAAAAACGTGTTTTTGCAAGCTGCATCTTCTCATCTCAGACACAGGAAATGAGCAAAAAAAGGTGCAGACAATGTCTCTGCTATGTGCTTTTAAACCACATTCCTGAGACCAAGGTTGAGGAGGCAGGCAGGCGCCACGTGTTAAACTTTGAGAGTACGTTTTTTTTTTCATGCAATGCATGCTGTGGGCCTCACAGTATAATGTATTCAAATGATGCTCGGTTAGAGGATGCCACCAACAAATTTCCATTTACTTGCTGTTTGAAATGCTTGCCACCAAAACTCAAATCAGTATTAGTCATTGCTATTAGCACTTTCAAACTTTAATCTGCACATGCAGTAAGAAAACTCAAATTCCGGTTCTAATTACACCTCTACCTTACAAAAAAACAATAATAATATGACAGGTCAATTTGGTTTTATCAGACATACAATATTCATAAATATCTACAGAAGTGCCTTTTTGAAATGGGCAAGACTTGATTTGAAACAATAAATGGTTGAGAAATGGTCCACCAAAAATACACCCACAGTTTAAAATAAATATGCAAACAAATCAAATACGCTACGCAAATGCAAAGGGTATAAGTCACACACAATAGCCATAGTTTTTATGTCTCACCTTAATAAGCTGTCTTCAAATATCAATCATTTGTTTCAGTGCTTGTACCGCAAAAATGGACACTCCTAAAAGTACTGATGAAGTCATGGCTGCAGGTATAAAGGTCCTTCACTCTTCCTGCCCTTTTTCCTGGGCTGGGGTAATGGAGGCGGCTGTTCATAGTTGTCTAACGGAGGGGGTGGAGGCCTAACGCGGGTTTGATGCTTGGGTTTGGACTGTACAGGAGAGGGGCTCTCAGGTTGTTTAAGGTCGTCTTCGGGGATTGGAGGAGCTGGTTGACCTCTAGCAGTATTCTTCGATCTTTGCTGACCAGAAATTGGGGGGTGTAAAGTGTTCAGTCTGAATTCCTCTTCATCTGTCGGGAATAAAGAAAATAAGTTATTAGGACTTTGTATGAACAAAATTAATTTTTTTTTTGCACTTTCCTTGAACAATTTCACTAAACATTCTCTTGCACTTGCTTTAGATATTTCTCAAACCAGTTTGTGCACTGATGCACAGTATAATGCTTTAGGATTTGGACGAGCAAAATGCGATCATCACGAATGCATTTCTTTATAGCTATGTGACTTTGTCTGTTCACCAAACAACATGTATTTGTGATCTAGAAATTATTACGGAGTTCTATGATATTGATATTTTTATTCAGGACAACAGAACTTATAAAGCTACAGCTGGAAACTTTTTAAATGCCTGTTATGAACACATGCCTAAATGTTTTGTAGAGTAGAACTGATCAATGAGGAGTGTAGAATTCATTTTCACAGCATGACTATTACATCTGACTCATTTATATGTCAAAAATGAGAAATGACACTCTTTTGGAAAAATTGACATGAGCAGATTTGCAAAGCAACAGAGAAAAGCTATGTTTTAAAAATGTAAAAAAAAATTGGGATAATATGATGAAGAAAATATCTTTCCCAGTTTTATTCTGAGAGCCACTGTTTATAAAAAAAATGATTGCAAGTCTCTCAAACAAAAAAAAACTACAATCTTTTGATAATACACTAATGATCTACTGTTGGATATCCAGTTACAACTATAGCCTCGTGTATATGCGTGATAAGAGGATGATCCATTCTGCAAATTTGATAAAGCTGTCTGATGCATTAAGCCTCTCCTTCTCTACACACTGTTTGCGACATAAAATGTAAAGTGCATGGTGGAATATGTGCACCAATATATCTAAAAAAAAGTTCTCAAAATCAGAAAGTACTTTTACTTATGCTCATGTAGAAATATGAAGAAAACACCAATACCTGCAAAATGAATGTATTGCAAGAAAGAATATCATGAATCTCACGATAATCATGATGTAGACCAGCAGCAGGACGCCCATGATGCCAATATAACAACTTGTGTTTTCAGAACATCCAAATTGTTTTTGTTGCATTTGTTGCATATTGTATTTTGGTTATTTCTGTCAATGCACAAATGTTAACATTTTTTTGTCTTGCAGAAAACACCAATGGGGCCCCACACTATGTTAATCTGGCCCTGTCTGGTGCACAGGCAATTTAGCTTTCTATATAGAAATGATAATGAGGCAAATGGAGGAAAAATGTATAATAAGATTTCTGTAAATGCTATAATAGTATATTTTTAATGTTGACAGTGTGGCTGCACATCTGACGGCTATATTTTTTTAGACAATAATCCTTTAGTTTCAAGAACTTCAAGGCTGTTCAGAGAAACGGTCCAAAGCTGGACTGAAAAACTGTAATACACAATCACAAAAAACTTTCATTAAGAAAACCCATCACTATATGCACCGAATACATTTGATTTGATGCACATTCAAAATGAATTGGGTCAGTAAGCTGAGCTGGAAGGTTTATAGCAAAATCGCATGAAAACCCCTTTTTCCTTTGAGGAAACTAATACTGAAAGGATCATATCATTTTCTGCAGACATTAATGTAACTGCCAGTGCAAAATTCTAATCCTTTAATTATGGAACATTGACAAACAGGTTCTGGTTACTGTGTGGCAATGTTCTCCTCCTCACCATTTTTTGGAATTAAAAGCATAAGCAAATAGGAATCAGATTTTGAAACCAAGCAATTTTATGTTTTTAACTTTAAGGCTTAGTAATTCTTGTAATGACTAATCGCAGCAGAATAGTTTTAATACTTAACTACTGTTCATATCAGACACTTAAGTACTTTTACACAAGTAGTATTCTAATGTGTGACCTTTACTTTTGATGGATTCAGTAAAACTTCACTTCTAGTAAGGAGAAGCCTCAATAGTCATAAAACACTGACTCAAACTTGGACTGACTGCCTTGCAAAAAAGACAAGCACAAGCAGATTTGTAAAGAAAGAGCAAATATATCTGACGAACACGTGCGACTGTGAAGCCGAGATTAAATTTCAATATGTTCAAACACATTTTTTCAAAAAGACCTTTTGATGAGTCATCATAATGGTGTGAGCCACTGTAGCAAAATGATTTCTGGAGATATAACAAACACCATTTCAGAGAGCTTCCTGTCATCTTTATCTTCCTATGACCTTTTTTTTTCCCCCTAACAAAATGAGAACACATCTGTTTGGACTCTTTTTTGAGAGCATAACTGCTACATCTCACGTCTTCACAGCATCCTGTTGTGCAAAACTGTGTTGTCCCTCCTAACAAAGTTTAGCAAATGTAACGGCAAATGGTTTAGAAAGTGAGTGTGCATTGTAATACAGTGTAATATTTTAGTTCTTAGTGAAATGTAGAAGGGGCGGCACGGTGGCGCAGTGGTTAGAGCTGCCGCCTCACAGCGAGAAGGTCTTAGGCTCGAACCCCGAGGACGGCCGTGGGGCCTTTCTGTGTGGAGTTTGCATGCTCTCCCCGTGTTTGAGTGGGTTTCCTCCGGGTGCTCCGGTTTCCTCCCACAGTCCAAAGGCTAATTAATTGTAGGTTAATTGGCGTCTCTAAATTGGCCCTTAAGGTGTGAATGTGTGAGTGTGTGTCCCCGCCTTGTGCCCGAAAGTTGCGACCCCTTTTGGGATTACAGCGGTTTGGAAAATGAATGAATGAATGAAATGTAGTAGTAGTTAGGCAGTAGAAATAATATCCAGTAGATGTATGATGCATTTCTCCATATATCTTGCATATAATCATTTGACTTTAGGTGTTTTTATAAAATACATATCCACACCCCCATATTTCCCATTTAGTTTTTGGGTCTCATTTTAGGTATGCTCATGTGTAGGGCTTTCAGCAGAAAAATATCTAAATTAAATCTCTTCCGAACTGCATTTGATGATACTGCATCAAACCTGTGTGTCGTGGAAAGCAGTAGTAGAACGAAAATAGAGTTACAAGCCTCAAAAATACACTTATAAAATCTTGGTCACATGAAAAGATATAATTTTAAATCCACAGGCAGGAAGTCATCAAAATGCACAGCATAAAAGAGCCCAATAGTTTGATTGTTTAATTGTCCTTTTTCTTCCCGTAAATGATATTAAGACAATATTTTTATGGATGTTTTTTAAGGTTCTCAAACTGTTTCCTCTGTTTTACCACACTGTCTGAAAGCTGATCGCTGTCAGAGATTAAAACTTATCTAGAGTAATCATCAGTTAATTGAACATGGATTGAGGATAAATGTAGCAATTTAGGTTAGAGAACTGATATTGTAAAATTTCAGACTTAATCTTAATCTTTAATTTTAAAGTCAATGATTTTTTGGTCCAGAAGGTCACCCTGACCATGCAGAGCAGAATTTTTATTTCATTAATTTTATGGCATTTCAGGAAATTCATGCATTTAGTCCGAGGTCCATTTTACTGCTTGTGATTTCAAATCTAAAGGCTAGATTCAAATAATTTAACTATAATTTTAGTAAATAGAACAATTAGTGCCCGACCCGGTAGTGTGAACATTTCTGTTGGAAAGCTATATAATGTATATTATTCTGACATCGTGCCTACCTTCCTTCAGTTTCTCACGCCGCTTGCAGCTATGACAGGCACAAGTAATCAACACAATCACCAATAAGAAGACAAGGCCTCCTCCTCCTGCTAGAATGCCCACCATGATCCAGTAGTCAAAGCCAAAGAGTGTGTTTACAGAGTCTGTTGTTCCTGGAACACCTATGCAAAAGACAGACAGCAAGCAACGCAAAATGAATATTTATTTGGCGGAACAGGGAAAAGCGCACCCAGAAGTAAAAGACCATTTTCTATTATGTTATAATGTATACTTATAACAACAATAACAACAACAACAATCATTATACTACTACTGCTATTACTACTACTACTACTAATAATAATAATAACCAATGTTGTGTGCCCACTGATAGTATATTTCTTACTATAAAACACTTGGACTGTATGTTATAAAAATGAAATTATAAAAGCATATTTAAAAAAAAATAAAACATGAATGTACTAAACAAAGAATCCTACATGTAACTGGAATTTCTTCACTTGGAACTTCTTCAACTTCATTCTTCACAAGACATTTATAATTTGCTTTGCTTTGTGGGATTATAATTGTTGTAGTTGGTTGTATATTCCTTTGCTTCCCATTCTCGTACCAAATGATGGTTTGGCCTTTAATAGGTTTGACATTGCATGTGAAGTTCGCTTTTCCTGACTCACAGGTAAAAATCACTTTCGGCTTAGAGATCTTTTCTAGTGAAAATGAAAAGACAGCATTTGGGTTGATTTAGACGGATGTCATGTGATTAAAGGCATCAAATTTACCAATACAACATGTACAACATGTAATTTGTTTTCTTTATTCCACAACTAAAAACATGAATAAAAACAAGCCAATCTACATCTCTTACCGTAAACACAGAGGATGTATGTTTCACTTTTTATAATTTTACCATTTTCAGCAAAAATGTCAACTGTGTATTTCCCTTGATTTTCCATTTTCACACTGGAGAACTGCAAATTCCCTTTTTCATCCACATGATCGTAATTCATGATGACACTTTCTTTTTTCTTGCGATAAACATATGCTTCGTTAAATTTCCAATTCAGTTGATCAGTGTTTTTAAGTTGATATTTCAGGTCAATCGTGAGGGATTCCCCGACTTTAGCTTTTAAATTACATGCGTTACCGTCTGTGAAGACAAATAATTCAGACAATTTACAGAAACTTCATAAATACCATATGGATTAATAATAATAATAATAAATATAGCCGCAAGCGGCGATGAGGGGGTCCAAGCACTAGCAACCAAAGCAGTAACAGTCAAAGAAAGGAGTCAAGCATCACGCAGCAATTGCATAATTGCTTGTCGCCAAAAACTGAATTGTCGCATGATTGCGCAAAAGTCACTGAGTCGTTGTTGTCAAAGAAAGGAGTCCAGCAGCAATGCAGTAAAGTGAAATATGCCATAAACTTGTTTTAGCTAGAGCTGCAAATGTCAAGTCGCAGACATCAAAGAAGGACTAAAGCACGATGCAGTACAATCGCTTCATCGCCAGAGACTGGATTGTCGATCATTTACATTTACAGGCAGAGGTTGGATCTGAACCCCAACATTTGGTTCAAAGGCGAAGTGTCCTGCCACTAGCCACTTAACACCCACTGGCATAATTGGTGCAAATTCACAGAGTCTTTGTCGTCAAAGAAAGTTATCCGGCACCACTGGCAAAAGTGAAACATGCCATGAACTAGTGTTTTGGCTAGAGCAGCAAATGTCAATGAAATTGTAAGAACCAGCAGCCGAAGCCAGTAGGTGAGCCAAAGAGAGGTCAAGCATCATGCAGCAATCTGTCACTAAAAAAAAAACCGAATTGTCACATCATTTACTTTTAGCAGACACTTTTTCAAAAGTTATAGCAGTTTAAGCCAATTTTGCCACTTGCTAGTTAGTTTATTGGCTGGTCTTTCATTTTATTGTGTTATATTTTATTAAAAGCCTTTTTGAAGACCAAATCTAAGACATATGTTTGTGTTGTAAATGCAAGGATGACAAAAGACAATTGTTTAGCACTGATTTTTAACTAGGATATTGTCAAATTCATGTAGTTCCATGTGATTATAGAATCCTGTAGTATTTTTTTCACCCACAAGATGGCAGTCATGTACCACGAAAAGTTCTTGTGGGTCAAAAAGCTACTGCAGCCACGCAATATTTCTTGAGAGGAAACAGTAGTGCAAAATGCAAAACTTTACAGAAGCTTCCCCAGCAGCCAATGTCAATGAAATTTTGCACACATGCATGGAGTATCATATTTACCAATCAAAAATTAAATTTGCAGATCAGAATAATTTTTTCAAAGTTATAGCGGTTTAAGCCAATTTTGTCACTTTCTACAGTTTATTATTGTTCTAGTCACAGCATTGTGAAATTGCAAAAAGTTTCTGTTCCAGCCTTTGGGCCTACCTCTGCTGATTCGTAGGATGTATGATTTATGTGGATTGGCCAAAAGACCCAGGAGGTGCCGGTAAGAGTTTGGTTTTCAAACTAAGCAAGTTATTGCAAAAAGTTAGAAAATGACACACATTCTTTAAACGGAAAAGGGTTTTATTGTACTTACCGCAGTGGAATGCATAAACTCTTGGCTTTATGCTGCAGGGTTCTGGAGTTATAGTTTTAATCGCTATGGTTTTATGTAGCGCCCCCCCACAGGCCAATCAAGACAAAACTTTGCAGGAAGTTAGAGTCAAGGTCTATGTATAAATATCACAATTAAAAGTCTCGACACGGCGTTCTTAAGTTACGAAAAAGCAAACTTCAATTTCATTGGCTAATAGCCGCCATGTTTGTTGACGTAACGCAGTGACTTTTAATTATCCTCATATCAGGAGGTTGCCTAGAGAAGTGTACAAAATTTGAGCCAAATCGGCTGTGACGTTCTTGAGATATTAACATGGTAGCATTTAGGAGCGCTCTATTGGTCGATTACTTTCAAAATGTCCAGAATCTTTGTTTCCATCAATGTCCTGAAGTTTAGCGGTAATAAAGCATTTTAGTTACAGTGGTCAAAGGCAAAATTGCCACGCCTATAGCATTTAATTGATGTGTCCTAGCTGCAGCTTTGATGAAACGCAAAGCTCTCTGTTTTGATGTCTGCCCAGTCCACAGATTCGTTTTGACACCTGACATGCCCTGATTTGACCAAAGACTAGGAGGAGTAATAAAAAAGTCAATTTAGCAAATTATGCAAATTAGCAAAAAATTGTCTAGACGGAAGTCCATAGTCCCAATTTGAAAAGTTGTTTAAATTGTTGTCCTTGGGATCAGATGCAGAAAGAATTTTCAGTGTAGAAATATAGGGTTTAAGAGTTAGAGACCTAAACGTGTTTGCCTCCGGGCACAGCCGCCACCTATAGGTCAATTGTTGCGGTTTTTGTTGTCGACCGAGTTGCACACATTTCCAACCTAGCTGCCAAGTTTCAGCTCTGTAGCAGTTACGGTTTAGGCTGCAGAATCAGTTCTGCAGGAAAAAATAATAATAAAAAATAATAATAATAATAAGAAAACTCGAACGAAACAATAGTTCCATAGCACTGCGGCTTGGACCCCCTAATAATAATAACCAAACTAGATGTTCTTGTTTCTCTTTAAGAGTCTTCAACTGGAAAAAAACCTCGAAGTATTTCTTTTAACGATAACAATCCAATTGAAATCACAAACCCATATCAAAATTTTAAATGTAAAAAGTTAAATCATTAGTATTAGCTAATGTCATCTGAAACCTCCCAAATGTTTCTGCTGTGTCCAGATTCTTTAGACGTGTAAGATAACCTAGTTTTGTCCTCAGCACAAAATCACATTCACTGACTTTAAAGACCCAAAATTATATTATATTACAGGACAAAAATCAGTATCTTTAAACCTACCTGTAGGAGTAAAGACAGTCAGGGCACAAAGGAACCAAAATGTAACAACGTTTTTGCACCTCATTGTTCTTTTACAACATAAGTTCTGGAGGATGGAAAAATGCCTTCCCTGGCATGCTCTTGAGCTGTATCTCAAGCAAGAGAGAAGAATGAGGCAAAAAGAAAGCAAGAAAACAAAGCAGACAAAGGCAGAACAACCGAAAGTCATGAAATCCAACGGAAACACCAAGTCAGGAAACAACGGCTTAAGCGGAGGAGGAGTTTTTATGACTGACCCTCTCATGCAGATTCTTGAAGAACGTAATTTAGGTGCTGACAGAGATGTTCCATTGATGGATTCCAAACATTTTTAAATAGACTTTAATTGCATTTGTTTAAAAAAAATCAACGAACACAATTCCAAATCCTATTTTCAATGGCTTCAATAAGGTAACGAATATCACAATCGTTACCACACTCATTCTAACATACAGTATATTTCTCTTTTATTTATTGCAACAGCACTGACGCACAGTGCCTTTAAAAAAAGGTCCTAACAGTAGTTCAGTTATTCATGATTTTTGGAAGATGTGTTTCCGAATCTCTGAATGTCTATTGGTTTCTAATTGGTGCTCACTGTTAAGGGAGAAAGTAAATGGGGTTTCTTGGAAACTGGCAGAAATCATGGTCATTCACATTGTCAATATGATACCGGATATTTTATAAAATCTCTGTCCTTGTATTTTGGTATTGGAAATATCAGTGCCAGTCATAATCTCAGATATTTAGGAGAGGATTACACAGTCATGTTAAACTATGAGTTAATGTAGCTTTGGAACTTGAAGAGATGTCTATTGAGCAAATAAACTGGAGTAATTTTGTACCAGTTTGGTGAGTTACAGCAAAGCTGATTTATTTATTTCTGTTATTTGCACTATTTGTTTATTTATATGATTTTGGTGTACTTTTAAGTGAAATAAAGTGAAAGTGAGTGTTTATTTGTCATTGTGAAAACATCACAAGCCCTGTAAAACTAAACAACAGACCTGCTTTGCCTTAATGTGCATGAATCTCTGAGTACACAAAATAAGTAGAAAAAAGATGGAAGTTGCTCCAAGGAGACAGTCCTGTAATTAGAAAATGTGATTGGATCATCTGATAAAGGTTGTAAATGGCAATACACACCCAGAAAATACTATTCAGGGAAAATGTCATATTTTGAATGACACTTTAAAATGTAATCCAGAACACTGGAGTAGTCTGCTGTTAGGGGATCTTGTTCTTTATCAAAATGAATATTAAAGTCCCACACAATTAGCTGATATAACTGAGGTCGAAAGAAACTCCTGAATTCAAGGGAATATTCAGAGTAAGGGGAAACAATTAACATTTACCTTTTGCTTGTTGATCAGCTACTTTAAGGAATGATCATTCAAATGATCATTCAGTCATGCATAGAGGTCTCAACAAAATCATGATTAAGGACCACTACCCACTACAAAGAGTGCATTCCACCTCTCTGAGGTGTTTATTCTGTCTTATTTCACAGTGGCACTTGGCAAAGATCCAAGACCTGTGTGTAGAAGAAACAATGCTTTCTTGGATTTCTATTTTTTAGATGTCTCACTGCATAATAAGTGAACACATCAAGCTTAGCAACAGACTCTTCTTAGGTTGATGCATTTCTTTGGAAGCTCAAATACACCAACTCCCAAGTGCAGATGCTTCCCGGCCCAGCTTTTTTTGTGGTGGAAGTTGTTGCTTCTGAAACAGAGGTTTTGGCAATCCTGACTTTGGAGCAGATATCGATGCAGCTCTATATAACTTGCAACTACTATGGGTGCCATGCAATGACATCCTCTAACAGACGCTCATTTCTAATCTTGGGCTTTTTGTTGGGCATCTGGAGTTTCCATTTCCTATTAATGTGTTTCCTGCCTGTGGGCAGCACAGTGGGTTGCACTGTTTGGTCACAGTCATGGGTTTCATGTGTTTCCTCATGGTGAACCTCCTCTCAAAAGTACCAATAAAACTAGGAATGGGGAAATAAATTGCCAATAAATTTTCCATAGGGAATGGATGGCCTCAGCCTTGAAGCAGCTTGAGAGGTCAAGGTCAATGAAATGATGAAGATTTGGGTAGTTGGTAGTGTAACAGTTAAAAGCCGGTTTATCTCCCAGACTGGTAAAGGTACCACTGAGGTACTTATGACCAGGGTACTGTTACAAAGCATGGTTCCCCGGGAGTTGCCAAAGCTGCCCACTGTTTTTTCACAGATGGGTCAAATGCAGTTAAAAAGATGGGTCAAATGGGTTGTCATCATCATCATCATCATCATTGTGGTACACTGTGTGCTGCGCTGTGCTGCGCTGCACTGTTATCACAATGACAAATGATCACTCACTTTAATTCACTTTAATAAGCAAATGATAGATGATAGTTTTATTTTAAAAGAGATGGCCAAAACAGGCAAATGGAGAGAGGGCGAATGCTGGCGAACAGATTCCTCAAAGAACTTTGTCCATATTTTTTGTCCAAGGTCTTTCAGGAGCAAAACAGACCACACAGAAAATCCACAGGCATAGTAGATACGAATGGCTAGGCTAGAAGAAGAAAGATTACAGGCACTATAAAAAAAACAACAGGCAGCAGAAAATTAATACAGACAGCTCAGTATGCAACAATGTAGAAATACTTTGCAAAGTACGAATGAAACTCTTGAGTTCTTAAATATATGCCGACCGGATGTGCAGACACTTCCAGTTTTTGTGGTTATGAGGGTCCCTGGTGGTGAGGGGACTGAACAGCTGAACAACACACAACGTTGTCTCCGAAAATCCAGAAAGCCGCAATGTCTATTGAAATGGAAGTTGCTCTGAATAAGAGTGTCTGCTAAATGTCTGCTGAAGGTGGTAGTGTTTTGTCCACAAAAATTCTTGTTTACAAAAAAATAGAAAAAAGTTTCTATCCTGCACTAAATATCCTGTCTAAAACAACATTTTACAGGCCATGGACAGACACAGTTCTTGGTTGCACTGTAGGTAACCGTAAATACTATATATCACCAGTTTTCTTACTGCATCGATTTTTGTTTCATTTACTTACTTACTTATTTATTTGTTTGTTTATTTATTTTTGAAAGGCTGTTTTGGAGGTCAGTACTGCTATCTGAGAGTTGAAAGGTGAAATGCATCTTAGCAACTTGGCTTTATTGTGGCTCTGCTAACAAATGGACGTTGTGGGTCACATCTACTTCCACTCTGTACTTTGTACTCCTAACAATCTTCACAGCAGAGTCTTTATTGCTATGTTTACTGCATGTACTACATGGATGTACTACTGGATTTCCTGCACTAGACAAATCAGACTGGTCCTGAAAAACCTGACCTTATCTTAAAAAACAGACATTTTAGTGTTACATTTTGGACCTACAATTTTAACTAAGAGTCAAACAGAGGCCACATCACCATGTAGTCAATGCTGAAAATGTGTACATAAGTTTGTGGGTGCATGTACGTACGTTACAAAAGATTTCAGACATTGGAAGTCCAAATATGCTGCAGAAAGTAAGCAGAGACAAAGGGCTCTGCTGGTGCCAGATGGATTTACTGGTTCTTTGCAAGGTCCAGGTGCAGGTCCAGGTATCTGTTGGTTCCAAAAGAGAGTCTAGCCAATATTTAATATAAAAAAAAGTTTTTGGTTGACACTTGGAACTTTCATAAAATGAACAGCAGAATTCATGCCATAGTCTTAGTGAGAAACAAGAGATTTGGAAAGCAAATGTGAGGGAAGAAGATATTACCCAAAAACGTGTTCATGTGTTATCAATGCTACAACAAAGCTAAGATGTCTTTCATCCTCCAGCTGACAGATGGCAGTGTTGACCTACAAAGAGTCCTTCACTATAAAACATTAAGAACACTGTATTTCTGCAGTAATAAGCACAGTGATGTACAGTTTTGACTACACAGTTATTGTTTGTTTTCTCTGTTTCTTATTATTTCCACTTGCCAGATGTTACCTGCCAAATTATTTTCTTGCTACAACCCTATGTTAAATTGGAGATATTGTGAATTGTGTAATGTACAATTCCTTTTAGGCACTGTAAATAATAGTTGTTCTTTTTTGTTTATTTCATTGATCCATTAAAAAATAAATCCAAAGTTACATAATATTTTGAACTCTGAGGAGCACAAAAATGAGGGCCAAATGGGTTTAATCATTCCAACAGGCACAGTCCCTTTACTGGATTGACTCAAAATGTTTACAACTTATTAGACTGCATAGTATGACATTGTCTTTCAATTGGAAATCGTATTGTATTGAATTACATTACTACAGTTAAGAAATGGACAGAAAATGGTACTTGCACATTGTACCAATGCACATTTTAGTAAAATGATTAGTTCACCATGCTAAATACCTTCTGTGAAGTCTAAGAATATGAGAAGAACAAGAAATAGAACCTGGTTCAACATGAAATAAAACAGGTGCAGTATTGTGGCCTCTTACAAAAATCTGACTTGGTCTTGTTCTTTAAACAAAGTGACACAATGACCCCTGCCTCTCTGAGCACGTTTTACTTTCATTGGTCCACATGTGGACTGAGGTTTGGACCGACCTACGTCTTCCATAATTTACTGTGTAATAAACTGGAGGACTGAGGAATTTGGTAGTTAGCTGTGAGATTGTTTGAAGATTTTTGAGGATAAATCAGGACCTGCCACATGCTCCGAAAATGACTAGCAGAGAGAGCCTGAAAAAACATTAATTTTAAAGAGATTTGACTGACTTTAGATAAGTGAAATAAGGGGTTATAAGGGGTTAGCAACATCCTCAGTGAAACATTAAAAAGCCCAAAACATTTTGATCCAAGGGTTAGATTGCTACCCCATCACAGTGAAGGACTCGTCTCCTGGACTATAATTGCTAGTCCAACTGACCATTTTTCAGTGAATTCAGGTTACATTTAAGAGTTGGGTTTATAGAAGGAAATAGTTGATGTTATAATTTGATTGATGTCCCGTTATTTAAATAATCCTTCTGTGTCATTTTTACTGGCAAGCACTAAAATTTGAATGAGAAGAACTAGCAAGAAATATCTGTCTTATGATAGTGAAGAAAACAAAACTGAATGATTATTTGTCATTGTGAATACACCACAGCATGGCAAACAGTGCACCACAATGAAACGTGACCCCTGCATTTGACCCATTCATGACGGAACAGTGGGCAGCTAACATGGGCAGTGCCCGAGAAGCAGTGCGCGGGGACGGTACCTTCCTCATGAGTACCTCAGTGCTACCTTCCGATCACGGGTCCAATGCCCTAATCGTTACGCTATCAAAATGTTGGCATGGTATGGGACATGACGTTATGTTTTTCAAGTGTTGCAAACAGTGTAAATTAAAGACACCAGGCATTCAGCATCTCCTACTCATTCCTTTATATGTTGCTGGTTGGCAAATGAGTATAATTGATATGCCTAGAATAACATCCATTTTTTACCACTGCTGTTGAAGCTGAAACGTCAACTCCACTCACCTGGCTGGCTGAGCTATTTATTGAACAGTGAAATCGACTTGCTATCAGAAATGAGAAAGCCCAAATAAAATGAAAGTGAGTATATTCACAATGCAAAAGTGGGGTCGTACAGTGATCCGAGAGAATGAAACTGTGTTGAAGACCACAAGATTTGGGGTTCGAATTCTAGGAGAGGTTGAAAAGCCGACACTGTTGAACCCCAGAGCAAGGCCCTTAATCCCAAGAAAAATTTTCAATGTAATTGAAAACTCAGAATTAGTTTCATTATTGGCACATTCACAACGGCTCTCAGTGTAGATAATACAAATATTTCTAATCCTAAATTCCTTATGACAATGTGCTAGATAGATCTTTGTCAGCTTCATCTATAAAGATGTGCAAAAACATAACATAATGGAAACAAAAATGGAATGAAATAAAATAAAGTCACTGTGGAGAGTGTCTGCTAATTTCTGTGAATGCAGAATAATTTTTCATGCCAGATTTATCAGTTTTACTGCCTGAAGTTAGTCGAGTAGGTAGGTAGTTGATGTGCACCTTCAGCGCTGTGGAACACTGGCACTCGTGTGCTGTACAACCACACCAGCAGCTCCATTAGAGACTGGAGCAATAAGGCTGTGTCTGGCTTTATAAGCTCGTAAATCACGGCTAGGCTGCAGTGTGCCACACCGTCTATGGCTCCCAGGGGACGGGGGCTTTCTCACTGCAGCGGTCCATCGACAGACGCTAACGCCTTTTCTCAGCTCCCTCTGCTGCAGTGCAGCAAACTTCCCGGAGCTTTATGAGACTTACTGTTGCTGCATATGATGAGTGGTTGTTGGAGGCTTTTACAATTATCCTCTAGACGTACAGAGTGTGCAGTCAGCAGAATTGCCTTCCTGCTCTTAATTTGAAGAGTTGACATTGAAAGCCTTTTTAGGTAAATACTCCAAATTATTGTTATCAATTTTTAATGTATTATGACAGCTGTATTCTTTCTTTGTGGCGTAAGAGCAGCCGCACATTAGACATGGGGGTGTGGGGACAAAAACGAACCTCCATTATACCCTGTCATTTATAATGTAAACCTAGTTGGCCAGTTTGATTCTTTTCCATGCTAGCAATCATCGAAGCAATGGCAGCACAGTCATTGCATTTAATTTTACACTGTCACTCTTATTCAGTTGTTGAAACTAAAACACTACAACGTCAGTGGCAGTAAACTACTCATTTAAACCTCAAGTAGATGGAGTAGGTGTTGCTCAGAAGAAAGTTGTTAGCGTGTGTATAAATGTATAAAAGAGATAGAGAGGTGGAGGGAAAGAATTTACAGCAGCTATTTATCTTACAGTGCCAGTGCTTTGTTGCATTTTTATTGATCTTTCATAATGTTGACCACTAGGTAATTTATAGACCACTCAGATACAGTATGTGTAGCAAATGTAATATTAATTAATGTTTAATTAAAAAAAGACTTTTCTGATGCAAATCATATATTGGAAGATTAGAATTTATGACATTAGGTGAATGTAGTGTGAACATATTTCCTGATTACAGTGACAAGTCTCCATGGAGCAATGGGGAAAGAACTGGAGGTCAGACCTCAGTGTCCACACCCAAGTATCTTACCACTAGGGCAATCCCACCCCAATATTTAATTATTTTTTTTCCTCAATAAAACAGTTTATAGTTTCTTGTTGTTGTGCTAGATAGCTGTTTGTAGGCACTTATATTAAATGCACAATGATTTTTTTCATCTTGGCTTTTGCAAGCAGCTATGGTAAGACTTCAGCGTTTGCCAACTTAATCCTTTGACCCAAGATGAAGTGAGCTTTCAAAGGAAAGGACAGTTTCATGTTGATTATAGAACCAGCAACTTCTGGCCAAACCTTAATTTGAAATCTTGGATAAAAAGGCAGAACAGAGCTCAGATCAGCAAGATGTCTGTATAAGTCCTCAGTTGTCCAGAACACGGTAATTTTGAGAGCTTGAATTAAAAGCAAGTTAAAACAGGTTAAAATAGTTAAAATAGGTCTGTGAGCTCCATTAAACATGTCTCTGAAGTAGTTTGCTGAAAATATGTCTCAGATTAGGCATTTTCTCCTGCTTTTTACCCCTCTATTTTAGTCCCTTTCAGAACAGGCTGTTTCTCATTAGTGTTCCTAAATGCAAATGAGCCGCTGCTGCCCAAGTCTCACTCCGGAACTGGGGTGTAGACAGCACTATGAGAGTTTACCTCACGTGAAAATAATCAGCATGGCTGCTGCTAACAGACCATCCATACAGCCATACATGTTCAACACAACCCCAATTCCAATGAAGTTGTTGGGATGTTGTGTAAAACGTAAATGAAAACAGAATACAATGATTTGCAAATCCTTTTCAACCTATATTCAATTGATTACACTACAAAGACAAGATATCTAATGTTCAAACTGATAAACTTTATTGTTGTTTTGCAAATCTTCACTCATTTTGAATTTGATGCCTGCAACACGTTCCAAAAAAGCTGGGACAGGGGCAGCAAAAGACTGGGAAAGTTGAGGAATGCTCAAAAAACACCTGTTTTGAACATTCCACAGATGAACAGGTTAGTTGGAAACAGGTGTTTGTCATGATTGGGTATAAAAGGAGCATCCACAAAAGGTTCAGTCGTTCACAAGCAAGGATGGGGTGAGGTTCACCACTTTGTGAACAACTGCGTGGGCAAATAGTCCAGCAGTTTAAGAACAACGTTTCTCAACGTACAATTGCAAGGAATCTAGGGATTTCATCATCTACTGTCCATAATATCATCAAAAGATTCAGAGAATCTGGAGAAATCTCTGCACGTAAGCGGCAAGGCCGAATACCAACATTGGATGCCCGTGACCTTCGATTCCTCAGGCAGCACTGCATTAAAAACCGACATCATTCTGTAAAGGATATTACCATGTGGGCTCAGGAATACTTCAGAAAACCAATGTCAGTTAATACAGTTCGTCGCTACATTTAGAAGTGCAAGTTAAAACTCTACCATGCAAAGCGAAAGCCATATATCAACAACACCCAGAAACGCCGCTGGCTTCTCTGGGCCTGAGCTCATCTTAGATGGACTGACGCAAAGTGGAAAAGTGTGCTGTGGTCTGACGAGTCCACATTTCAAATTGTTTTTGGAAATCATGGATGTCATGTCCTCCAGGCCAAAAAGGAAAAGGACCATCCGGATTGTTAGCGCAAAGTTCAAAAGCATCTGTGATGGTATGGGGGTGTGTTAGTGCCTATGGCATGGGTAACTTGCACATCTGTGAAGGCACCATTAATGCTGAAAGGTACATACAGGTTTTGGAGCAACATATGCTGCCATCTAAGCAACGTCTTTTCAGGGACGTCCCTGCTTATTTCAGCAAGACAATGTGAAGACACATTCTGCATGTGTTACAACAGCGTGGCTTCGTAGTAAAAGAGTGCGGGTACTAGACTGGCCTGCCTGCAGTCCAGACCTGTCTATCCATTGAAAATGTGTGGCACATTATGAAGTGCAAAATACGACAACGGAGACCCCGGACTGTTGAGCAATTGAAGTTGTACATCAAGCAAGAATGGGAAAGAATTCCACCTACACAGCTTCAACAATTACTGTCCTCAGTTCCCAAACGCTTATTGAGTGTTGTTAAAAGGAAAGGTGATGTAACACAGTGGTAAACATGCCCGCGTCCCAGCTTTTTTGGAACGTGTTGCAGGCATCAAATTCAAAATGAGTGAAGATTTGCAAAACAACAATAAAGTTTATCAGTTTGAACATTAGATATCTTGTCTTTGTAGTGTATTCAATTGAATATAGGTTGAAAAGGATTTGCAAATCATTGTATTCTGCTTTTATTTACGTTTTACACAACGTCCCAACGTCATTGGAATTGGGGTTGCAGAAGTAGGGGAGAAAACTGAACGGCTCGTTTAAGCATATGATTTCTGACATTCATAAATTAAAACTAACACAGCACACCATTTTTAAATCAAACTTACAGTGTGTGTAGATGCAGTACAGACCAAAATGGATGTCCAAAGAACAGAAAAGGTGATTTTTTTTCAATATATGGGACCTTTCATTTTAAGATTCTTGAATATGTTTGACCTTCATCATTAAGGCTTTGATTCAGTACAATTCTGAACTGAAGGAACCTTTCAGATAAGACCTGAAACTTCAGGGATTTTGAAAAGAAGTCTGGTTGCCTTCAGATGAGATCAGCAAGACATCCTACTGCCATGACACATGCTGCTTCCAGTTAATGCTCAGCAGTATTCCGTTCCCACCCCCCACTGCACAGGGTCCCTGCCCACAGGCAAGAAGAAGCAACACTCGTTCTGTTTTTTATCAGTGTGTTTTTACGTCATGTCACTAGCAGTCTTACTCAATAACTCATCTGTGGGCACTCAAGCAGCAAGTGCAACTCAATAAATAGTATCTTCTGTCCTGTACTCTTTTGTACATTTTAATATATATATGAAAATGTAATACTGAAATTTCAATGCTTTATTGAATTATTACAGTCTTTAATGCACTAAACATGACTGCATGATAGGTGTACTTTTACTGTTTATATATTTAAAAAGTACATCAGGTATGTTTTTCTGTTTAATAACAATAATATATTAAACTGTGAATGATGACCTTCTGCTTTTACTGTTTAATGTTATGCTATTCTACTCCTACCCTACAGGAGTTTTAAAAAATAACCAATTAATCTTATTGTAATATTCTAATAATGAAAGTGAGTGATTATTTGTCATTCTGAACACACCACAGCGCAGCACACAGTGCACCACAATGAAATATGACCTCTGCATTTGGCCCATCCACGGAGGAGCAGTGGGCAGCTAGCAAGGGCAGCGCCTTAGGTTTCCAATGGCAATCACTGGTAAAACTTTGCTTCATGACTATTTTTACAATGTATGTAACATTCATGTAACATTTAAAAAAGACTGATATTTTGGTCCAGGGAGACTATTGCCGCAGTTAAGAAATGTAAGTCACTCTGGATGAGAGTGATTGCTAAATGCTATAAATGTAAATTAAAACTTATTTGAGATATATTTTTGTTTTTTTGTACATTTGCACTATACCTGATGATTCAGTTATGCTGTACAGTTAGAGTTCTAATTTTCAGACAAGAAGATCTGAAAAATCTGAAAAAGTTATGTGAATCAAAATTCATCATCACACTTCCCCAAATGCAAAGTGAACATTTCACAAAACAGACATATATTTAAATTCAATTATCCTCCATTTGGATCAAATAGGAGGCAGCTGTGAACTTGCGTCCTTTCTTTTTTGAATCATTATTTATGAATGAAAGGGCTAATGAAAATGATTCAAATAACATAATTAATTTACCTCTTCTTAACAGGGACAGTGCCCAAGTGATTGGAGGATCACTGGTTTAAATGATGGACCAGTAAAGGCACCACTGAGGTACATGTGAGCAAAGTACCGTGTCCAAGCACAGTTGCCCACACTAGCTGTTCACTGCTTCTTTAAGAACAGTGTGTTCACAATGGCAAAAAAAATCACTCACTTAACTTCATCATTTACTTATAAGACGTGAACTAGTTAAGAAAGCCTTGATAGTATTCAGAGGCGGACAGTAACTAAGTAAATTTACTTGAGTACTGTACTTAAGTACAGTTTTTAAGTATCTGTACTTCACTTGAGTAGTATTTTATTTGGAAACTTATGACTTCCACTTCACTACATTTTAAAGACAAATACTGTACTTTTTACTTCACTACATTTCTATCAAGGTTCTCATTACTCTTTACTTTCAAATCTCTGGATGAAGTGGTTGTTATTCCGCTTTTTCTAAAACGTGATTGGTGTTTGGCAGGTGACAGTCTGTCAGTAATCAGTAGACTGGAACTATAAAACCAAGTTCAGACAGTTCTGCTGTTTGATTACAGAATTGTTGCTGTTGGTGTGTCATGAAGCTAGATGTGTAGAGCTGGGTTTTAAGCAGGTTGGAATGTGGATTTTATGTTCTGAGCTGCATTTACAGCTACTGCACTGTCCTCCTGGTTAGCATACACATATGTGTGAACACACTGTCAGAGTTGTGTCAGAACACTACCATGCTGTTTTGTGGGGGTGTGTAGTCTTACAATCAATTAATGAAATAATCAAATGACTGGTTTTCGTTGTCAGTTCAGGTTGTGTTTCATTCTGTAACATTCTACCAGTTCCTTATTCTACAGCTTCTACAAGCTAGTCAACATTAGGTATTATAAGTGTTGTGGCGATAATGCAACAATGCAGTGAAAGAAGATGTACTTTTAATACCTAAGTATTTTTTAAAACAAGTACTTCAGTACTTTAACTTAAGTACAAATTTGACTGTATGACTTTCTCTTGTATTGGAGTAACATTTGACTAGTGGTATCTGTACTTTCACTGAAGTAATGAAGTTAGCTACTTTGCCCACCTCTGATAGTATTCAAAATGTTTAATGCTGGGCACTACCATTTAGATTAAAAGAAAAAATTTATTAATTTATTAAATATGTCTGGCTTAACCTGTGTGTCATGCCATCCTGGGTATAACTATTAGAAGTTCAAAGACCGAAAGGAAGAGTCTGGAAATATTAATACCCATCTCTCGTTCACCAGTGCTAATAGAGTCATAGTTTCAAACCTATAATAACTGTGTGTTCTCAAGTGGTAGTTGTGACTATGCTAGAAATGTTAACCTTGTTTGAGGATTAAACTGGTAAAAAAAAGTGTTTGTGTAACACGAAACTCTTGTATTCAACGTATTGCAGATCAGACATGTTGAAACTGTGCGTGAGAGTGAGTGAGAGACACTAGAGGAGCTTCTATCTTCACACCATAAGATTTCTTAACCAGGACATGCCACCATTACTCCCCCCCGTTAATATTAAAAACTAAAGTGAACTTTTCCTGCCTGCTTATATTATTTAAGAACTGTATGCTTATTTGTTTATTCTGCAGCAAAAGGTGCATTGCACTTTACATATGTAGTTTCTTACCATAATATGCACACATAGTTACTGTCTGTAGGATTGATCTTTTAACCCTTCTGTTATGTTTGTTTCTCAGGAACACCAATGATGTTCCTGGGTCAGTTTGACCCAGGGCACGTTTAATTATCCTAAAGTGTCAGAACCAAAAGATGTCAATAAACATTGTTTATATCTCATTATTAACTCCATTACTGACCATTTCAATTAATAGTTGATGTAATTGTGCTATTTACCTCCCACAGAACATGGTTTAATGAGGATAAATCACTTGTTTTTCATTTTAAAAAATGCAGTTTAAAACCTTTTAATGTACATTGGAAAGACCTACATATAAAACGCAATAGTTTTACATGACATTGATTGGTGGGAGGCAGGGAAGAGTGGTGAAGAGGAGAGAGAGGTTTACAAATAAATTAAAAAGAGGGATAATCAGAGATTTGATCATCTTCAAACTTGCTACTCAGTAAGGTGTTACATGAATTCTAAACAGTATTATTGCACAAAAATTCAGGAACATTCAGCATCAGTGTATCGTCAGCTTCTTAAAATAACGCCCTAAGTTATTTCTTGACAAAAATGATTTCTTTGCTGTAATGAGCTCTTCATGATGCTAGTCACCTCTGGTAAAACTGCCTACATTTTCAGCAGCAAATATTATGCTGTCCTACACTCAAGAAAATGACTCATTGGATGAACTCAATAAAATTTTGGGCAGGTTTTCCATCCAATATATACATGTTCTCCCAGTTAAACTCAAGCACATTGGTATAACACAATTTAATGTTGTTAACGTGAACCAAATAAAGTTTATCCATAGAATATAAAATTAATTTAAATTTAATTAGACCAGCTAAATGTTATCAAATACAATTTAACTATCTGATTTATATTAACTAAGTGAAATTATATTGTGTTTATGCAAATTAATGTTTATTATTTATGTGAATATGAATAATTCATGTTCAGTTAAGCTATTTTTTTGGATATTTTTTGGAATCCCCATTTTAAAGACATGTGAAATAAAATCTGGTTTAGATGTGTTGTTTATTAATAATGCAAAATATAATTCTGTCTTACAACATACCAGCATCAGAATCTTCACACAGTCCTTTATATAAACCTTGTAAACAATTACCAGGCACAATTTCACCTCTTAAAGAGCCCCTATTATGCCATTTTAAAGGTTGCTAATATTGTTTTATGAGTCTCTTAAAACAGGTTTACATGTATGCAAGGTCAAAAAACACTTTAGTTTTCTCCAAAAATAGATTTAATTTTACCCCATTTCTAAATGATTCATAAACGACTCGTGTGAAGCAGTTGGAAGAATCAGTCTGTCTAAACCCCTCCTTTCCGTGAGCCCTCACTGCTGTGATTGGTCAGATGGCGCAGTCCTTTATGATTGGTCTACCGCCACAGCGTGTGTCGGAAAACGAAACGCCCATTGCCATAACTGAATGACAGCTCTGGAGACCTGTCAATACATAGAAAAGATGGCCTCGATTTGACCCTATCAGTTCGAGCCGGAGTCTGACGTGGCACATCGACAAGAAACTGTTTCACAAGCATTACTGGAGCAGGACGTTTCTCAGTGGTAAGTGTTTGTGGGCGGGCAAGTTGTTCGCATAGAACGTGGGCGGACATTATTCAAATATGTTACTTTGTGACGTGTGGCCGTAACAGAAAAGAATCGAATTGCTGACGACTCGTTTAGGGGAATGTGAGCCGACTCTTTTTTTTGATAGACAAAAACTTCATTTATCGTGCACTGTCGGTGTCACAACTTTGCAGATAGTTTATGTTCACATACAGCTACATGACACACTGCATGAAAGATCATATTTGAAAAAGCATAATAGGGGCACTTTAACAATATATGCATGTGTACACTGAAAACTTTTAGCTCCAGTCAAAAACAACAAAAAAAATCTGAGAGAACTCTCAGTACTAATGTGCAAGATAATTCAAAAACAGCAATGTCACAGAAAAGTTTAGAATAGTCCACACTGCCCATGGCTTGTAGAACTTTAACACCTTCAATCACAATTCCCATGTTGTATGGCTCATCACTTCTATTGCTTCAGACTGTGTAAATGCCCATGACAGTTTGTGCAATGTCCCTTTCCGCATCCTCACTAGAAGTGGCCTGAATAGCAACACAAAGCAGATCACTCATGTTAAATACGTGCTCTCATGATTAAAAAAGCTTAGAAAAGAAGACATGATGCTCAGTTCTATATTCACCAAGAAAATAACAGGTTTAAACAATGTTATTTTAATGCTGAAAAAGTAATAAACTTACGAGATACTCCTTGAAGTATAAGTCTGGATCTTCATTGAGGTACAAGATTAGACACTTAAGGATAATTTCCCTCTTACCATTGATGTCACTCTAAAGCAAAACAAGACATAATTCAGCCAAGTGTCATTAGAATGATAGTACAGTGAGATTTAGAAGAGCAATTGATGACAACCTAATGTATATATTTTTTGATTATTTAATGTCTAAAATTTGCATGATAGTTTTCCTGTTATTTTTAGGAACAGATACTTGTCTCTGTCAGAGTGAGGATGTTGTGAATGTCTTATTTTTTCACAGTTTATTTCAAGTTTGTCCAAACAGAAATATGTGGGGAAAAATAATCATGTCAAATGCCCAATGGAGCTATTTTGAAATCTGTGGTACACCCCAGAGAGTACCAGTGCACCAATATTGCTTTTTCACAACTACTATGGCCATTTCAAGCCCATACAATATATGCATACACCAACCAAATCACTGTGTGCCACAACATTCTTGATCTGTTGCCCCTTCACGCCTCCTTTAGACTGAAAAATCTTCATCAGCTTGTCTACGAAGTGATCAAACTGGCACATGAACGTTGACTGCAGTGGCTTTGTGGTGATTCTTAAGAACTCTGCATTCACCTGAAAAATATTAACAAATGGGCACAATATAGAGATGCAAAATTATCAATTATAAATTTCAAGAAACCACCATAATCAATACAAAAACACAAAATATGTGTACTTCACTCTTCTAAAATAGGGCAGGCCATCTGTTTTTGAACTCCTCTATCGTGTCTTTGGTCGACGATCTCAAGCCGTCTGATGGAGAAGGTTTTTTTCCATTTTCTCTTTTATCACCATTTCATTGTTGCACTTTTTAACTTCTGACAATAAAGTGAGTCTCTCAAGCTCTCTGGAGTTTCACCTTTTGGGTGAGGGGAATGCAGTTAACTTCAGCCTTTCTTGGTTTCTTGATGTTGGCTGCAGCTTTGCCTTTGCCTTTGTCTTCGCCTTCGCGTTTGTGCTTTAACGAGTTTACACATATTTCAGGATGTCCAAGTCACCCAAGTTTTGTTTGATAGTTTTGCATTTTATATTTCAATGACTGTTTCCATCCCCACAACCCTTTCCTGGATCCAAGCTGACCTAAACAGGGATGTGCTCTTGTCAAAGCTGCTGCTACCTCTTCACACTGATAGTCCTTTGGGTATTTTGTGTATCTCATCATTTCTTGTGCTAGCCCATTTAGGGTCACTCCTTTCAACTTTGGGCCAGGGTTGAACTATGTTGCATTTTTTTCAAACTCTTCATTCTTCTGCTGTAGTTCTAACTCAGATTCATAAGTGAATTTTGGAACCACAAAAATCTGCAGTTTTCTTGAATCTGACTCATTACCAAATATGACCCGCAGAACAGCTGAATGTGCCGTTGTGGAACACTTAATCTAGAGAAGAGACCAAGAAGGACAATATGAATATATTATGGTTATATTGGAGATGAAAATAACATTTTGTGAGACCTGATTATTTGCTTTACACTTACCTTTGACAATGATGAATCTTTTCAATATTACCATGGGCAACCCTCCAACCATAAGGGGATACGGGTTGAATACCATTGCAAGACACATTTTTTGTCATATTTTTTGTCAGTTCAGTCACATCTGGGGATCTCTATTTCAGACTAGACACTACTCCCTCATTGAGCACATCAACAAGCATAACTGTAGCATCTGTGACCTCCAAGACTGACTTCTGGAGAGTGGAGTCATGAGTTTGATAGGCAAGCACGAACTGTAGTGAACGAGCTATATTCTTAAAGCAGATTGTATGCCGGGCAACCTGCTTAAAGAAGCTATGCTTAGCCTCAAATCTCATTGTCCATAGTGCAATTAAAGGGCAGAAACAACGAGTCATCTGAGGATAATGTTCTAAATAGTGATGTTTTGGTAGAAGCTTAACGTGTGGGAACAATTCAAGATAGCGCTATCTGTGACCATAGATCTTGACCTCAAGATAGGCAAAAGTCTCCTCTGTGTGAACAGGAGCCACAACCAACTCTACTATGTCATTAATATCTAATGTCACCTCCCTTGCAGGTTCTTCTTTAGGGACAATATTTCCAATTAAAATGGGAATCAATTTTAGCAATGTCCAATTCTCATGTGCATTACCACCATCGTGTTTCTAACTGTAAAAGAGCGTGGTATGATATGAGGCCGATTGGTTTTGTCCCCCCCTTTGTATGAAAATGACTGGATCACTTTGTTAAGGGAATCAAGGGTAAAGTATTTTTTGGAGATCAATAAACTAATACAACGTGCAAGTTCGACTGGGACAACGCCTTCAAAAAGATCATGTACTATATCAGGGGGATAGCCAGTGCTAACATGAAAATGAGAAAGATGCTCTGTTAGAGCACACTGTTCTCCTGAGCTGACTGGACATGAACATCATGGTTCTCTTTGGTTCTATACTGGAAAGCACCTAACTTTACATCCTTAGTCTGAAATTCTGCTTTATTTCCAATACAAAACCTGCAAATTGGCCCACTAGAAAAACTCTCTACAAATCCACCTATTGAATGAGCTTCAAGATTGTCTGCTGTCACACACTGGACAGAACCTTTGACAAACTGACCAAGCTGAGAAATAAAAATACAAATGTGCTCAGGTCATTCCATGTGCTCATTCCAAAATGCTCAGGTCAGAGTCCAGAACTTTTTCATAACTATAGGTTTTAACATCATCTGATTTGCAAAGAACAGCTAAATAAATTGAGGATAGTTTTGAATGGGACCCTGGCAGCAAATTACCCCAAACCCAGTAGACTCCACAGAGCTTGTGCTTCTTACAAGATGTCCCAAGAGGGTTGCACACCTCAAAATCATCAACATAAAGGTTAACTTCTATTCGAAAACTTTTGTCACACCAAAAAGTATTTTGTCTGTAGTACTGACTGTCTTTTATGGATTTGTACTCTAGGGGATAAGTCAATGGTTGATTTTCTGATCACTGAGTTTCAAGACGATCAAGGACACCTTTGTGAGATAATAACTGTTGTAAAGACATGTATTACATAAAGGAATATACTGAAATGTCCTATTTTGATGGGCATCTAGTAGGTACTCAACTGGCTTCACAACACCAAAATGAGAGATATAGTACTGTGTTCTTTTGTAAGAAGAAGCAAGAGGGCCATCCTTGGCAATAGCTATGCTCAATGGATTAGAGCCACAAAACACACTGCAAAGCTCATTAACTACTGACTCGACTACTTGAAGTTTATGACTGTCAAACACATCAGAAATAATTAATTTATGACAGGCAAAGATGCTGTACTCAATATGTAGAATAGTTCTGAAACAACTTTGTCAACAACAGTCTTCGGAACGTGAACAATGCTTTCCAACTTTATTACGATACAAGCAATTCTTTTTTCGGTAACATTTGGCAAGTTTAATTCTTCAGTGTCATCCAAACCTAGTGTTTCATATTCATGCTCTGTATCGGCACATTTTACTGGCCCATCAGCAGGATTGTCTGACAGGTGCAACTGAGTCCTTGAACAGATAACATCCGGTTTAAAGTCCTTTAATGAGTAACAAGTAGCTTGGTAAAGTTGAACAAACTGCACTATCACTATCACTATTCGTTTTATGGATAACCACCCAATACAATTATATTTGTTAAAATAATAAAAAACATGTTTCAATACATCAAATGAGAATTAAATGTGTGGCATCAAAAGAGAGCAAGAATCGTTTTTTTTTTTTGAGTGTACATCTGTAGTATAATAGCACATGACACGGGTGAATTAAGCCATTTTATTTACAAATAAAAAAAAAAAACCTTAAGAATATGACGGACCATTAGTTTTAAAAAGGTGCCTTAATGTCAAGCTATAACCTAATAATTTATTTTTAATTCATCCGCTCATGAAAGAGCTTTGACAGCCTATGCCACAAGCATGCATTTTTTTAAGTTGCAAAAGATTTTCTGGTTTAGTAGATCTTTTACAATTTTAAAAAAAGTTCAACCAGCAATAATTGCGTCTCGAATTAACCTTATAGGCTACGATACTGCCACTGCGCAAAGTTAACGTCCTGCTATTTGAGGACACCGTGTTTGCATAAGACACTGTAGTTATGAAAACGGTGAACACTTACAGCAAAACTACATGGTTATGCTTTTGAGCATATCAGTGAAAATGTTGTTTGTTACTTTTTTTTTTACAGTAGCTAACACATTTACTTTTAAAAAGCAACTTAACTTATGACATTTCAGTCGAATGTGTTTTGCAAAATGTACTCATTTTACAGTTACAGTTACATGCGTTACATTTTGAGCCAAACATTTCAGAGATCTATATAACCGTTCCCCTAATTATAATATAGTGCAACAAATTAACGTTTCTATTAAAGGGAAAAATAATTTGACATGAGATGACTGATAGGAGCAGGTACGAACAAATCCTCAACATTATAAACAAATCAGAAGGGACAATAAGTACAAAACAGTTTCAAAACAGGATTAAAGTTAATGTCTAAAGCAGGCTGTAAATATTCATGTTCTTAAGTAATTAGCTCTGACAATCATTAAGCCCATACTGCAACATATTGTTTTTGACTAGTAAAGCAAACCTTATAGTTAAACAAAACATCAAAAAACTTGTTTCAACTCCTAAAGTTCCTCTCCACAGAAATCTTTAGTAAAAGGCGAAAGATTTGTGCAATCTGAGAGAACCAAGAGTATTGTGAAGTTCCCATGTAGCAAAGCTCGGCCCTTGAGGCAAACAGGCATGGTTCTTAGTAACGGTAAAGACTTTTAGCAACGACCATTGTTATATATATTTGAGTGCAGCAATTGTTATGTGATGAATAACCATACACAATGTAGATCATATAATATTTACCGCTTTGTAAGAAATGTAAACATGAAATCATACCCGTGACATGCGATGACTGATAGGAGCAGGTACGAACAAATCCTCAACATTATAAACAAATCAGAAGGGACAATAAGTACAACGTCTCCACAGATCACTGGACCTTGATATTGAAACACCAGACCCCAAATCTTCTCACAAAACTTCCAAAACCAGCATTCACAACTCCCACAAAATCACAAGAGGCGACCACAAAAGGACAAAGCTCAAACTTTAAAAAGTGTTTCAAAACGGGATTACAATTAATTTCTAAAGCAGGTTGTAAATATTCATGTTCTTAAGTAATTAGCTCTGACAGTCATTAAGCCCATATTGCAATATATTGTTTTTGACTAGAAAAGTAAACCCTGTGGTTAAACAAGACATCAAAAAATTTGTTTCAACTCATATTGTTGCTTTCCACTGAAACCTTTAGTAAAAAGCGAAAGATTTGTGCGATCTGAAGAGAACCAAGAGCGTTGTGAAGTACCCAGTAGCAAAGCTCGGCCCTTGAGGCAAACAGGCATGGTTCTTAGTAATGGTAAAAACTTTTAACAACGACCATTGTTATACACATTTAAGCGCATGTACATAACAAATTATACCCGCTACATGAGATGACTGATAGGAGCATGAACAAACAAAATCACTACATCACAAGAAATTAATCTGATTAAAATTGTTCTTTAAGGTTTAGAATGTTCTTCCGCATTGAGCTCTGGAAAACCTTTAAACCTGTATTGCAATCATTGTTTTTGACTAGTAAAGCAAGCCCTGTGATAAAAAAGACATCAAAAAATTTGTTTCAACTCATAATGTTCCTCTCCACGGAAATCTTTAGTAAAAGGCGAAAGATTTGTGCGATCTGAAGAGAACCAAGAGCGTTGTGAAGCTCCCAGTAGCAAAGCTCGGCCCTTG